>JALXJV020000003.1:37723589-37770540 GCA_024633595.2 Lepomis macrochirus | reverse complement strand
AGACAATTATGTATAGGTAATTATAATTTCATGTATTGTCTTCTGTGTTAGATAAGTCAATAAAATTATTGTTTAATAAAATATTTAACTGAAACTCCTGCCTTTTCTCATCTGTTGTAACATACATGCCATTGATTTGGGGATTCCTTCACAAAATGTCAATATTCTTTCAAGCTAAATCTTCCTAAACTGTAAAATAAGCCTATTTTGCTATACACACTGTAGAAAGAGAGGTCTAGCTCTATATAACACATGGCCTGCCATGTTTGACATTTGGTGCAGTTTTGACCATGTACAGTACTTATAGAATACATTCCAGTTTTATGGCAAGTAATGCATTACCACAACAATAGGGTTTCAAACCTCACAGGCTTCACAATCTAGCATCATCAATGTGTGCTTTTCTGAGTTTTTGGAATTGAATGTGGTCAACCACAAGTACTACATCACATCATAAATGTACTTGCTTCCTGTTCTCAGGAGATGGCACTACAGCTTTAAATCAATATTTGGCTAACTTCACAGAAGGCATGGCGGTTAGAAATTGTGTCTGACTTATGCAAGTACTTCTAAACATAATGTCACATGACATTAAAGCCTCGCAGAGTAAGGCGGCGGCAGATGCTTTTCTCTGCCCGCACAAACTTGGAACCAGCATTTGCCTGATGTCATGTGTATTTGTCTTAGAAAATGCTGCGAGGTTAGGCGTTGTTTAAAACCGAGAGTAAGCTTGCAGTAGGCAGAATGTCTTTAACTTGACAGCTACATTTGTATACCCCATCCCTGCAGCCTCCTGCTGCTCACCTTGGACTATCAAGTCAGCGAAAGTCATCTGCAGGTATGCTGAACGCACCTATTGGCATGTAGATGTGTTTGAGGTGAGATCATTGTGAAGAATGTAACAATTTTATAGATCTGAGCATGTACACAGTTATGATGACTCCCTCTTTCACAGCAAAGAATGGTACTTCACCGCCACACCACCGACACTCCGTTGGAGGAAAACAGAAGCTTTACAAGCTTTATGACAACAATGTGTTAAGAGTGTGTTGTGACAGTTTTTAAGTAGATACAGCCAATTTGGAGGAAGTGGTTCATTACAGCATAAAAGCAGTCACTTCCTGTTGCTAGCAGGTGGTGCTATAAATTTCAAATAGGCCTATATTTGTTCAGGCCTGGAGTTTTATACTGTTTTTCAAAATAGGTGCACATGTGAGCATGCACACAGACCGGCTTTTTGGCAAGTGAGGACATGATACATGTGCCACGGAAATTTTGTTCATGTAGGTCAATCATGCGGCGGGGGCTGCTTCGTTAAAGGTCACTTCCTGTTGCCAGCAGGTGGCGCTATGACGGTGAGTGAATGTCGGCATGTACATATGTTCAGGGCGGGGCTGTTATTAAACATGTACAATTTCGTACAGATCTGAGCATGTACAGTGAAGTTACAACCACTTCCTGCGTCATGGCGATGACCTGATCTTAGACGCCACGCCACGGACACGCCCATTGACGAAAACGCGCAGATAGCACAACTTTTCATCGTCAATGCCTTTAGAAGGCACAGCAGAAATTTGAAGTCGATCCGACTAAATCTCTAGGAGGAGTTCGTTAAAGTACGGAGTGTGTAAATTGTCCCAAAATGGTCGCACAATTCAAAATGGCCGACTTCCTGTTGGGTTTAGGGCATTGCTCCAAGAGGCTTTTTTGTACCTGTGGACATGATACATGTGCCACAGAAATTTCGTAAGTGTAGGTCAAACGTGCGGCGGGGGCTGCTTCGTTAAAGGTCACTTCCTGTCGCCAGCAGGTGGCGCTATGACTGCGGGTGAATATCAGCATGTAGATTTGTTCAGGGCAGGACTCTTGTCAAACGTGCAAAATTTCGTGCAGATCTGAGCATGTACAATGAAGTTACAACAACTTCCTGTTTCATGGCGATGAATCGACGCCACGGATACGCCCATTGACGAAAACGCGCAAATAGCACAACTTTACATCATCAATGCCTTTAGAAGGCACAGCAGAAGTTTGAAGTCAATCCGACAAAATCCCTAGGAGGAGTTCGTTAAAGTACGGAGTGTGTGAATCGTCCCAAAATGGTCGCCAAATTCAAAATGGCGGACTTCCTGTTGAGTTTAGGGTATGGGTTCTTGAGGCTTTTTTGTGCGTCTTCATATGATACACGTCCCCACCAAATTTCGTGTATGTAGGTCGAATGTGGACGAGGGGCTAATTTTTTCTAATATTGTAGGTGGCGCTAGCGAGCCATTTTGCCCCGCCCGTCCGCGAAACCCACAAAATACGAAATTTTTCACCAGTCCTGACATGCGTGCCAAATTTGGTGAGTTTTCGAGCATGTTGCGGCCGCGAAAATTGAGCTTACTTTGCAGAAAAAAGAAAAAAAAAGAAATATTAAAGCTGCAAGCAGCGATGGCTGGCCCTCGCATCACGTAGGGCGCCGGGTGTGAGGCGGTCGAAGTTGCCTATTGTGGACCCCTGCCTGTGCAACTGTGAATTTTGTACGCGCTCGATGCTGCATGAAGGTGTTGTACCTTACTTCCTGTTGCCAGCAGGTGGCGCTATGACTGCTTTTAATGTCGGCATGTACATGTGTTGAGGGCGGACTCTTGTGAAACATGTAAAATCTCATACAGATCTGAGCAGCTACAGTGAAGTTACAACCACTTCCTGTTTCATGGGAAAGAGTTGACCTTTGACGCCACGCCACGGACATGCCCATTGACGAAAACGCCGCAGATAGCACACAACTTGTCATCCTCAATGCCTTTAGAAGGCACAGCAGAAATTTGAAGTCGATCTGACAATATCTCTAGGAGGAGATAGTTAAAGTACACAGTGTGTAAATCACCAAAACTTTGCCATAAAATTCAAAATGGCCGACTTCCTGTTGGGTTTAGGGCATCGCCCAAGAGGCTTTTTTGTGCGACTGGACATGATACATAAGCCACAGAAATTTTGAACATGTAGGTCAAACATGTGGCGGAGGCTGCTTCGCTAAAGGTCACAACAAGGTCACTTCCTGTTGCCAGCAGGTGGCACTATGACTGTGGGTAAATGTCGGCATGTACATGTGTCCAGGGCGGACTCTTGTCAAACGGTAAAATTTCGCGGCAGATCTGAGCATGTACAGTGAAGTTAGAACCACTTCCTCTGTCATGGCGAAGACTTGATCTTTGACGCGACGCCACGGACACGTCCATTGACGAAAACTCACAGATAGCAACAACTTTACATCTTCAATGCCTTCAGAAGCCAAAGCAGAAATTTGAAGTCGATCCGACTCTATCTCTAGGAGGAGTTCGTGAAAGTACAGAGTGTGTAAGTCACCAAAACGCTGCCATAAAAAATCAAAATGGCCGACTTCCTGTTGAGTTTAGGGAGTGGTCCAAGAGACTTTTTTGTGCTGCCTGGACATAATACACGCTCCACAGAAATTTTATACATGTAGGCCAAACGCGTGCGACGGGTCTGCTTCGCTAAAGGTCACTTCCTGTTGCCAGCAGGTGGCGCTATGACTGGGGGTGAATGTCAGCATATAGATTTGTTCAGGACGGGACTCTTGTCAATCGTGGTAAAATTTCGCGCAGATCTGAGCATTTACAGCCAAGTTACTACAACTTCCTGTTTCATGGCTTAATCATCGACGCCACGGACACGCCCATCGACGAAAAACGCCGCAGATAGCAACAACTTTACATCATCAATGCCTTTAGAAGGCACAGCAGAAATGTGAAGTCGATCCGACTAAATCCCTAGGAGGAGTTCGTTAAAGTATGGAGGTACAAATCGTCCCAAAATGGCCACCAAATTCAAAATGGCGGACTTCCTGTCGAGTTTAGGGTATGGGTTCTTGAGGCTTTTTTGTGCGTCTTGATATGATACACGTCCCCACCAAATTTCGTGCATGTAGGTCAAACGTGGGCGGGGCTGCTTCGTTTAAGGTCACTTCCTGTTGCCAGCAGGTGGCGCTATGACTATGGTTGAATGTTGGCATGTACATTTGTTCAGGGCGGGAGTCTTGTGAAATGTACAAAATTTGGTGCAGATCCGAGCATGTATAGCTGAGTTACTACAACTTCCTGTTTCATGGCTTAATCGCCGACGCCATCGGACACGCCCATCGACGAAAACGCACAGATAGCAACAACTTTTCATCGCCAATGCCTTTAGAAGGCACAGCAGAAATTTGAAGTCGATCCGACTAAATCCCTAGGAGGAGTTCGTTAAAGCACGGAGTGTGCAAATCGTCCCAAAATGGCCACCAAATTGAAAATGGCGGACTTCCTGTCGAGTTTAGGGTATGGGTTCTTGAGGCTTTTTTGTGCGCCTTGATATGATACACGTCCCCACCAAATTTCGTGCATGTAGGTCGAACGGGACGAGGGGCTAATTTTTTCTAATTTTCTAGGTGGCGCTAGCGAGCCATTTTGCCATCGCCGTCCGCGTAAACCCACAAAATACTGAAATTTTCACCAGTCCTGACATGCGTACAAATTTGGTGAGTTTTCGAGCATGTTGCGGCCGCTAAAAATGAGCTTACTTTGCAGAAAAATAATAATAATAAAGAAAAAAAATAAAAAAAAATTAAAGCTGCAAGCAGCGATGGGCTGGCCCTCGCACCTGTAGCATGTCGGGTGATGATGCGCCGCTGCATATTGTGGAGCTCCGCCGGTGTGGCTGTGCCTTTGCCACGCCGATTCGATCGCTGCATGAAGGTTTTGTACCTCACTTCCTGTTGCCAGCAGGTGGCGCTATGACTGTGGGTAAATATTGGCATGTACATGAGTTCAGGGCGGACTCTTATTAAACATGTAGAATTTCGAACGGATCTGAGCATCTAAAATGAAGTTACAACCACTTCCTGTGTCATGGCTAAGAGTTGATCTTTGACGCCACGCCACGGACACTTCCATTGACTGAAAACTCGCAGATAGCAACAACTTTTCATCGTCAATGCCTTAAGAAGGCACAGCAGAAATTTGAAGTCGATCCGATTAAACCCTAGGAGGAGTTAGTTAAAGTACGGAGGTGTGAATCACCAAAACGCTGCCATAAAATTCAAAATGGCCGACTTCCTGTTTGGTTTAGGGCATCGCTCCAAGAGGCTTTTTTGTACCTCTGGACATGATACACGTGCCACAGAAATTTCATTTATGTAGGTCAAACGCGGCGGGCGGGCTGCTTCGCTAAAGATCACTTCCTGTTGCCAGCAGGTGGCACTATGACTGTGGTTGAATGTTGGCATGTACATGTGTTCAGGGCGGGACTCTTATTGAACATGTCAAATTTCGTGCAGATCTGAGCAGGTACAGCCAAGTTATTACAACTTCCTGTTTCATGGCTGAATCATCGACGCCACGGACACGCCATTGGCGTAAAACGCCGCAGATAGCAACAACTTTGCATCGTCAATGCCTTGAGAAGGCACAGCAGAAATTTGAAGTCGATCCGACTCTATCTCTAGGAGGAGTTAGTTAAAATACGGAGTGTGTAAATCACCAAAACTTTGCCATAAAATTCAAAATGGCCGACTTCCTGTTGAGTTTAGGGCATCACCCAAGAGGCTTTTTTTGTGCGTCTGGACATGATAGATGTACCACAGAATTTTCGTACATGTAGGTCAAACGTGCGGCGGGGGCTGCTTCGATCAAGGTCACTTCCTGTTGCCAGCAGGTGGCGCTATGACTATGGTTGAATGTTGGCATGTACATTTGTTCAGGGCGGGACTCTTGTCAAATGTACAAAATTTGGTGCAGATCTGAGCATGTATAGCAAGTTAGTACAACTTCCTGTTTCGCGGGCTTAATTGTCGACTTCACGGACCCGCCATTGACGTAAAACGCCGCAGATAGCACACACTTTACATGTTCAATGCCTTTAGAAGGCACAGCAGAAATTTGAAGTCGATCCGACTAAATCCCTAGGAGGAGTTCGCTAAAGCACGAAGTCTGCAAATCGTTCTAAAATGTCCGCCAAATTCAAAATGGCGGACTTCCTGTCGAGTTTAGGGTATGGGTTCTTGAGGCTTTTTTGTGCGTCTTGATGTGATACACATACCCACCAAATTTCGTGCATGTAGGTCGAACGGGGACGAGGGGCTAATTTTTCAAATTTTCTAGGTGGCGCTTAGCGAGCCATTTTGCCCTGCCCGCCCGCGAAACCCACAAATTACGAAATTTTTCACCAGTCCTGACCCGTATGCCAAATTTGCGTGAGTTTTCGAGCATGTTAGCACCGCGAAAATGGGGCTTACTTTGCAGAAAAATAATAATAATAATAATAATAATAAAGAAAAAAAAATAATCCTAACAGTTTCAATAGGGTCCTCACGATCGGTTCGTGCTCGGGTCCTAATTAAAGCTGCAAGCAGCGCTATGGCCCCTTGCACCTGTAGCACGCCGGGTGCGACGCCGCTGCTGCATGTTCTCGTGCTCTGCCGGTGCGGCTGTGCATTTGCTACGCTGATTCGACGCTGCATGAAGGTTTTGTTCCTCACTTCCTGTCGCCAGCAGGTGGCGCTATGACTATGGTTGAATGTCTGCATGTACATGAGTTCAGGGCGGACTCTTATCCTACATGTAAAGTTTGGTGCAGATGTGAGCATGTACAGTGAAGTTACAACCACTTCCTGTGTCATGGCTTAAGAGTTGATCTTTGACGCCACGCCACGGATACTTCCATTGACAAAAACTCACAGATAGCACAACTTTTCATCGTCAATGCCTTTAGAAGGCACAGCAGAAATCTGAAATCGATCAGATTAAATCGCTAGGAGGAGTTCGTTAAAATACATAGTGTGTAAATCGTCCAAAAATGGCCACAAAAATTAAAATGGCCGACTTCCTGTCAAGTTTAGGGTATCGCTCCAAGAGGCTTGTTGTTACGTCTTTGCATGATCCATCTGCCACAGAAATTTCGTATATGTAGGTCAAACGTAGCGGGCTGCTTCGTTAAAGGTCACTTCCTGTCGCCAGCAGGTGGCGCTATGACTGTGGGTGAATCTCGGCATGTACATGTGTTCAGGGCGGGACTCTTGTGAAACGTGCAAAATTTGGTGCAGATCTGAGCATGTACACTGAAGTTACAACAACTTCCTGTTTCGTGGCGAATCGTCGATGCTACGGACACGCCCATTGACGGAAACGCGCAGATAGCACAACTTTGAATCATCAATGCCTTTAGAAGGCAAAGCAGAAATTTGAAGTTGATCCAACATAACCCCTAGGAGGAGTTAGTCAAAGTACGGAGTGTATAAATCATGCAAAAATGGACGCACAATTCAAAATGGCCGACTTCCTGTTGAGATTAGTGGAGTGGTCCAAGAGGCTTTTTTGTGCGTCTGGACATGATAGATATACCACAGAAATTCCGTAACTTTAGGTTAAACGTGGGGCCGGGGCTGCTTCGTTAAAGGTCACTTCCTGTTGCCAGCAGGTGGCGCTATGACTATGGGTGAATGTCGGCATGTACATGTGTTCTGGGCAGGACTCTTATTAAACGTCTAAAGTTTCGTACAGATCTGAGCACGTACACTGACGTTACAACCACTTCCTCTTTCATGGCGAATCATCGATGCCACGGACACGCCCATTCACGAAAACGCGCAGATAGCACAACTTTACTTCGTCAATGCCTTTAGAAGGCACAGCAGAAATTTGAAGTCGATCCGACTGTTTCTCTAGGAGGAGTTCGTTAAAGTACGTAGTGAGTAAATCATCCAAAAATGGCGGTAAAATTCAAAATGGCCGACTTCCTGTTGAGTTTAGGGCATCGCTCCAAGAGACTTTTTGGTACGTCAGGAAATGATACATGTGCCACAGAAATTTCGTTCATGTAGGTCAAACGTGCGGCAGGGGCTGCTTCATTAAAGGTGACTTCCTGTTGCCAGCAGGTGGCGCTATGACCGTGGGTGCATGTTGGCATGTACATGTGTTCAGGGCGGACTCTTGTCAATTGTGTCAAATTTGGTCCAGATCTGAGCATGGACAGGCAAGTTACTACAACTTCCTGTTTCATGGCTTAATCATCGACGCCACGGACACGCCCATTGACGAAAACGCGCAGATAGCAACAACTTAAGCATCGTCAATGCCTTTAGAAGGCACAGCAGAAATTTGAAATCGATCGAACTAAATCCCTAGGAGGAGTTAGTTAAAGTACGGAGGTGTAAATCGTCCCAAAATGGCCACCTAAATCAAAATGGCGGACTTCCTGTCAAGTTTAGGGTATGGGTTCTTGAGGCTTTTTTGTGCGTCTTGATATGATACACGTCCCCACCGAGTTTCATGCATGTAGGTCGAACGTGGACGAGGGGCTAATTTTTTCTAATTTTCTAGGTGGCTTAGCGAGCCATTTTGCCCCGCCCATCCGCTGAAACCCACAAAATACTGAAATTTTTCACCAGTCCTGACATGCGTGCCAAATTTGGTGAGTTTTCGAGCATGTTGCGGCCGCTAAAAGTCAGCTTACTTTGCAGAAAAAGAAAGAAAAAGAAAAAGAAAAAAATAATCCTAACAGTTTTCAATAGGGTCCTCGCACGGTTCGCGCTCGGCCCTAAATAATCCTAATAGTTTCAATAGGGTCCTCGCGACGGTTCGTGCTCGGGCCCTAATAATCCTATACTTCATTAGGGTCCTCGCACGGTTCGTGCTCGGGCCCTAATAACAATAATAATAATAATAATAATAATAATAATTAAAGCTGCAAGCAGCGATGGGCGGGCCCTCGCACCTGTGGCACGTCAGGCGATGCGTCGCCGCTGCATATGCTGGAGCTCGGCCGGTGCATCTGTGCATTTGCTACGCCGATTTGCACGCTGCATGAAGGTTTTGTAACTCACTTCCTGTTGCCAGCAGGTGGCGTAATGACTGGGGTGAATGTCGGCATGTACATGTGTTCAGGGCGGACTCTTATTAAACATGTAAAATTTCATGCAGATCTGAAGATCTACAGTGAAGTTACAACCACTTCCTGTGTCATGGCTGAAGACTTGATGTTTGACGCCACGCCATCGGACACTTCCATTGACTAAAACTCGCAGAGAGCAACAACTTTTCATCGCCAATGCCTTTAGAAGGCACAGTAGAAATTTGAAATCGATCTGACTGTATGTGTAGGAGGAGTTAATTAAAATACGGAGTGTGTAAATCATCAAAACTTTACCCTAAAATTCAAAATGGCTGACTTCCTGTTGAGTTTAGGGCATCGCCCAAGAGGCTTTTTTGTGCGCGTAGACATGATATATGTGCCACGGAAATTTCGTACATGTAGGTCAAACGCGGTAGGGGCTGCTTCGCCTAAGGTCACTTCCTGTTGCCAGCAGGTGGCGCTATGACTGTGGGTGAATGTTGGCATGTACATTTGTTGAGGGCGGGACTCTTGTCAAGCGTGTGAAATTTTGTGCAGATCTGAGCATGTACAATGAAGTTACAACAACTTCCTGTTTCATGGCGTAATCATCGACGCCATCGACACGCCCATTGACGAAAACGCGCAGATAGCACAACTTTTCATCGTCAATGGCTTTAGAAGGCACAGCAGAAATTTGAAGTCGATCCGATTAAATCCCTAGGAGGAGTTCGTCAAAGTACGGAGTGTGTAAATCATCGGAAAATTGACGTAAAATTCAAAATGGCCGACTTCCTGTTGGGTTTAGGGCATCGCTCCAAGAGGCTTTTTTGTGCATCTGGACATGATACATGACCCAGAAAAATTTCCTGCATGTAGATCAAACGTGCGGCCGGGGCTGCTCCGTTAAAGGTCACTTCCTGTTACCTGCAGGTGGCGCTATGACTGCAGGTGAATGTTGGCATGTACATGTGTTCAGGGCGGGACTCTTGTCAAAAGTGCCAAATTTCGTGCAGATCTGAGCATGTACAGCCAAGTTACTACAACTTCCTGTTTCATGGCTGAATCATCGACGCTCACGGACACGCTCTATTGAGGAAAACGCGCAGATAGCAACAACTTTTCATCTTCAATGCCTTTAGAAGGCACAGCAGAAATTTGAAGTCGATCCGACTAAATCCCTAGGAGGAGTTCGTTAAAGCACGGAGTGTGTGAATCGTCCCAAAATGGCGGCAAAATTCAAAATGGCGGACTTCCTATCGAATTTAGGGTATGGGTTCTTGAGGGTTTTTTGTGCGTCTTGATATGATACACGTCCCCACCGAGTTTCGTGCATGTAGGTCGAACGTGGGGCCGGGGCTTATTCGTTAAAGGTCACTTCCCGTTGCCAGCAGGTGGCGCTATGACTGTGGGTGAATGTCGACATGTACATGTGTTCAGGGCGGGACTGTTGTGAAGCGTGCAAAATTTCGTGCAAATCTGAGTATGTACAGCCAAGTTACTACAACTTCCTGTTTCATGGCGAATCGTCGACGCCACGGACACGCCCATTGACGAAAACGCGCAGATAGCACAACTTTAGCTCGTCAATGCCTTTAGAAGGCACAGCAGAAATTTGAAGTCGATCCGACTGAATCCCTAGGAGGAGTTCGTTAAAATACGGAGTGAGTGAATCGTCCCAAAATGGCCGCAGAATTCAAAATGGCGGACTTCCTGTGGAGTTTAGGGTATGGGTTCTTGAGGCTTTTTTGTGCGCCTTGATGGGATACACGTCCCCACCAAATTTTGTGCCTGTAGGTTGAACGTGGACGAGGGGCTAATTTTTTCCACTTTGCAGGTGGCGCTTAGCGAGCCGTTTTGCCACGCCCATCCGCTGAAACCCACAAAATACTGAAATTTTTCACCAGTCCTGACATCGCTGCCAAATTTGGTGAGTTTTCGAGCATGTTGCGCCGCTAAAATTGAGCTTACTTTGCAGAAAAGAAGAAAGAAAAAAAAAAAAAAATAATCCTTACAATTTCAATAGGGTCCTCGCACTGTTAGTGCTCGGCCCTAATAATGATAATAATAACGGCCGCTGCCCTCGTGGAGCCGCCCTCGGCGGGTCAAAAGACCCCGCATCGACTACTCGCCTCGCCGCCCTCTCCCTAGGGTCAAAACGACCACTCGCCGCTAACACGGTGGCGGCGCTTCTAGAGCCGCCCTCGCTGGGTCGAGGGGACCCGCTGAGGGGGTGGGGACAAAAAATACATAACGACCGCCGCCTCTCCGGTCAAAAGGCCCCTGCAGACTACTCGCCCATAACACGCAGCGGCGCCTCTAGAGCCATCCTCGGGGTCGAGGGGACCCGCTGAGGGGAGTGGGGGACAAAATATACATAACGACCGCCACGACGCCGCCCTCTCCCGCACGCCCTCTCCCTGGTCAAAAGGCCCCTGCCAACTACTCGCCGCTAACACGCTGGCGGCGACTAGAGCCGCCCTCGCGGTGGTCAAGGGGACCCGCTGAGGGTGTGTGTGTGTGTGTGTGTGGGGAGGGTTAGGCAAAAAAAATACATAACCGCCGCCCTCTCCCGGTCAAAACGCACCACTTGCCGCTAACACGCCGGGCGGCGTTCTAGAGCCGCCCTCGCGGGTCGAGGGGACCCGCTGAGGGGGGTGGGGATAAAAAATACATAACGATCACCGCCCTCTCCCGGGTCAAAAGGCTCTCTGCCTACTACTCGCCTCTAACGCTGGGCGGCGCTTCTAGAGCCGCCCTCGCTGGGTCGAAGTTGACCCGCTGAGGGGGGTGGGGATAAAAAATACATAACGACCGCCGCCCTCTCCCGGTCAAAAGCTCCCTGCCTACTCACTCCGCTGAGCGGGTGAATACAAAACGAAGTCTACTACTACTAACAGACGCAGAAAAGACCCCGGACCGAACGTGAGCCAGCAGAAGAAGAGGAGGAAAAGCTGTCCCCAAAACAAAACGAAACAAAACAAAACCAAACAAAGTTATGAGCGCCCCGAGACTCTCTCGGGACCGCCGGGGACAGCTCTGACGACGCATTTCGACGGCGACGGCGACGACCGGTATTCTGACCGGTACTCTGACCGCTCTGACCGACTCGACGACGTAATTCGCGTCGCCGCGACAGAGACTACGAAGTTTGAGGACGACGAGCGGGCGGTCCGGAGAGCGAGGGAAGAACGAACGGAAGAGCGAAGAAGAAGAAGAAGAAGAAGATGAAGAAGAGGAGGAGGAGGATGAGGAAGAAGAAGAAGAAGAAGAAGAAGAAGAAGAAGAAGAAGAAGAAGGAGGTCTAGAAGCAGGGAGACAAACATTTGTGTCCAAAAACGGTGCAATCACGCGGTCCTCCACGCGTCAGCATCTCACGCTGGGACAGGCTACTGGCACCGCAGCATCAGGACCGCTTGCAGCATCAGCATCAGCATCAGGACCGCCCTCCTCCTCCTCCTCCTCCCTCCTCCTCCTCCTCCGCAGCGTCCTCCTCCTCAGCCGCCTCGCCCCTATCGCCGGGGACCCACGCCAGACGCCGCTGCCCTCGCGAAGCGACATCGTCTCCGCTCCGCCTGCTCTTCACGCCTCGCTGAGCTCGCCGTGGAGATGACCAACCTGGAGGCTGCATCGCCGAAACTACGGACGCAGGACGACACGGGCTGGTGGAAGGCCGGGCATGGACGGACCGACCTCGAGGCCTACGTGGGCCTGCTCATCTTGGCCGGGCGTGTACAGGTCCCGGGAGAGGCGGCGCCAGCCTGTGGGACGCTGGAGAGCGGGCGGGTCCGGTTCCGGCCACGATGCCCCTCAAGGTGTTTTACGCTGCATCGACGCTGCTGCGATTCGACGCATCGCTGAGACCAGAGCCGCCGAGACGCCGGCCGACAAACTGGCCAGCGTCAGAGACCTGTGGGACAGGTGGGTCGCTGGCTGCCCTACCTGTACAACCCGGGCCCGAGGTGACGGTGGACGAAAGCAGCTGGTTCCCTTCAGAGGTTGTTGTTGTTGTTGTTGTTGTTGTTGTTGTTGTTGCTGATGTGTGCGTGTGTGTGTGCTGTCAATAAAAAATATATAAATAAAATAAAATAACAAATATATAATATAAAATATATAAATGTATAAATATATAAATATAAAATATATAAACACACACACACACAAAAAAAATACTCATACGCGTCATTTTCCGCAGGTCGCTGTCCCTTCAGACAGTACATGCCCAGCAAGCCGGCCAAGTACGGCGTCAAGTTCTGGGTCGCCTGCGACGCCAAATCCAGCTACGCCTGGAAGATGCAAGTCTACACGGGGAAGCCCCTCCCCGGGCGGCGGCGGCGGAGGAGGAGGAGGAGGAGGAGGAGGAGGAGGAGGAGGAGGAGGAGGAGGATGAGGAGGATGCGAGAGGAGGAGAAAGAGGGCGAGGAGGAGAAAGGGGACGAGGAAGAGGACGAGGACGAGGAAGAGGACCCGCTCCCGCCACCTCCTCCTCCTCCTCCTGCTCAGAAAGGAACCAGGGCATGCGAGTCGTGCTCGACCTGACCGAGGGCCTCCGGGGCCCCCGCTGCGTCACCTGCGACAACTTTTTCACCTCCCACGAAGCTCGGGCCGGCGACTCGAGCTAAACCTCGCCATGCTCGAACGGTGCGCAAGAACAAGCCCGAAGCTGCCCCCCGAGCTGCTCGTCACCAAGGGCCGGAGGTCTTCTCCTCAAAGTTCGCCTGCTGGCGCCACCGCTCTGGTCTCGTGACGCGCCCAAGAAAAACAGAAACGTGCTGCTGATGAGCACCGCTGACGAAGCGCCGCTGCCGCCGCCGCCGAGACCTTACCCGCCGACGCCGTCAGCGATCGCAGAGACCGCAAGCCGCCCTCGCCCTCCGCTACAACGCCACCAAGCGGAGGCGCCGACAACCTGGACAAGGTGATCGGGCGCCTACAGCTGCAGGAGGATGACGGCTCGCTGGCCCCTGGTCGTGTTCCACAACGTGCTCGACGTGTCCGCGTGCACAACGCTCGGTCCTGTGGCGCGAGACGAACCCCGCTGCGGATGCCTCGCGACCACAACAGGAGGCGCGTCTTCCTCGAAGCTGCTGGGCAAGGCGCCGTCCGCCGCCATCGAGAGGCGCCGCCGCCTCCCGCGCCGAGGCCTCCGCGGGCGCTGGTCAGGGTTCGCTCGCCTCCTCGGGAGGTCGGGGACGAGGAGGAGGAGGACGAGGAGGGGAGGACGAGGAGAAGGAGGAGGAGGGGGAAGGGGGCGAGGAGAAAGAGGAGGAGGGGGAGGACGAGGAGGAGGGGGGCGAGGAGAAGGAGAAGGAGGAGAAGAAGAAGAAGAAGGAGAAGAAGAAGAAGAAGAAGAAGGACGCCGGGCCCGAGGGCGTTGTCCCGAGGCCGCGGCCGCAGCAGGCGCCGGCGAGAGAACGAGAAAGAGAAAGAGGTGTCAGTCGTGTCCGCAGAAAAAGGATCGCAAGACGAGCACCGTCTGCCGCGGCTGCATGAAATTTGTCTGCAGGAGCTGCGCACTCCCCTACTGCGCCGCTTGCGCCGACGAGGCGGATCGCGGGACGGTTTGACCCGCCCGGGGAAGGACCCGCCGTGTCTACGCGAAGCCGGGCCGCCGGGAGGGTTAAATTACAAATGGTCTCCCCTGTGGCCTCTCTTTGGGACATTTCAGACCAGGCTTTAGCATTTTTTATGTGGGATTGACTTGATGCGTGCTTTGAGAATCCCTTGTCCTTTTCCAATGCAGTTTTCCAATTAGTAAATCCTTGTTTTGTGAAAACCAAATCCCTATCATTGTTCCCCCCAAATTTCTGACACGGGAAACAAAAGCACGCATCAAGCTTTGCTGAATATTCGAGCCATGGTCTCCCACGATACCAACCTGGGCAGAATGAGCGTGAGCTCTTGCCAAAATTACGTTTGGGGAAAATTAGAGCTATGGGTTGTGACGGTGCTTCAGTGTTTAAGCCTATGTTGTATTCATCCGCAACAGCCACGGATGGGCTGGGAACGACGGGGGATTCGGTCTCTGCTGCAGCTAATGCCCTAGCAGCCTCGTTGCTGCTGCCAGTGCTAGCTTTAGCAACCAGAAATCGGCGCATACTCGACTCGGAGTCGTCACTCGGTGCAAGAGAAAGCGATATGGAGGGAATGAGAACACGCTTACAGAAAGAGTAACCAAATAATTTCAGTGACTGACGGCGAAGGAAACTCAAAACAGGGGCTGAGCTCAGCTGACGACAGTGTGTCTGAGTGCTCCGTTCTGCAGTGACTGACTGAAACGTGAAGCTCAGCAGCACTAGTGAATATAAGCGCGCTGCGCGCATGCCAAGAAAAAACGGTCAAATTAAATGTTTTGAATTAAAACCATAGACTGTTAAAAGATTAAAACAAAGGAGAAGACAGGTGCTATGTGATCACTGATTGGTTCCTGCTAACACAGCGTGCACATGCGCAGCTCATTCATGTCTATGTTCGCTGGCGTGCAGTCAACGGAATGTGCTGCTCCTCTCAGCCGCTCACTGACTGAACAGACGCAGCGGGAAGTAAGACCTCACACTAGCAGTACTGGCGATTTTTGGAATTTTGAAAGTTGCTAAGGTTTGTCCAAAAAGTCGCTAGATTTGTCGCTAGTCGCTTTTTGGAAAAAATGCCGCTAAAGGGGTCTGAAAAGTCGCTAAAAATAAGTTGGCAACACTGCTCAGCAGGTTCACCACAAGCCGGTGAAGCGACTGGCCACGCCCTCCCTATGCATCTTCCAATCAGTAGCTACTTTGAATGAGGGATAGAGAGCAGAGAGCGCTCACTCTGACCATTTTTCTTGAAATATTTTTTGAATTTGGGATCTTTGTATGCCATCACGTTTGGGGGGGCAGTCACGGCATTTGGGGGGGCATTGCCCCTCCTTGCCCATGCTTATATCCGGCCCCGATATGAGCCCATTTCAGCGGACATTTCGCTTTGTATGGAGAGAACACATACACACCTAGTACAGTTATTTTTCTGAAGAAGAAATCTGGCGGGCAGTGTGTGATGCTGGGTACATTATGCATGTTCTCCCGGCAGTGCGCAGTTGCAAGCTTGTGCATTATCACGCCATCATTGGCTCCGCCCTGCAGCCTCAGCTGCCCTGGGCCCAGACGGGCAAGGAAGATACTGCTGGAACGCCTAGCCTTGTGTCTTGACATGTTGGAACCTGTCGACCACGGAGTCCACCACGTCACCGAACAGGCCAACAACTCTTGTCTTGTAATTCTCCCGGGTGCCCGCGAGGTTGAGCCACAGGTGCTGCTCCGTAGCCACCAACACCGACATGGAACGGCCAATGGAGCATGCCGTCTCTTTAGTGACCCGGAGTGGCGGGTCCGTGGCTCTCCACAGCTCCGCCATGTCTTCCTCGTAGGGGCCCCCTTTCTGGTCCATCTCCTGCAACACTGCCATTATGTGCAGGCTCACACCAGCCCGACCCGCTGCCATGTACGCCTTGCCGACGAGGGTGGACGTAGCGCGACATGGCTTCGATGGTAGCGCCGGCTCCTCCAGGGACGACGCAAGTCGGGGAGAAAGATAGCTCGCCAGAGCATCCTCCACCCGAGGCATCGCCCCATAGCCATGGTCTTTAATCCCCGTCACATTGCTATAGTCCAGCAACGGGGACGTCGTCAGCCCTGTGGAGAAAGGCCTATCAGAGGACTTACACAACTCATTGTGTGAGTCGGGGAAAAATGGTAGAGACCAGCGCGGAGGTGTCGTGTGATGTTTCAGAATCCGCTCATCCAACTTCCCGCTGCTCCTGCACATTTTGTGGCCAGTCAATATTTAGCTTAGTCACAGCTCGTCATAGTCGGGCGCAGCCTGATGACATCGACTCAACACCCAGAAGTCATCGTCGACCATGCTGAGCATATCCACCTCCTCAGATTCGGAGTGCTGCAGCCTCTCCGGACCCAATCCTCGAGCGGAAGAAGCCGAGAACGCTCCCGAACGGGTACCGCGTCCGTTTCATACAGACGCGGTACCTTTAGCGTAAAATCCTTACGCTTTGTCACACCGGATGAAAGCGACAGGTATGATGCATTGAGATGAGAACGTGTTGACATACCAGAGCGCCTGCTAAATAGAAAAAAGCTGGTGGGTTGTGTATGCCGGCGTGCTTTATACGCCTCCGGTTACGCCGTCACACCCCACCATTCTAGCAACGGCAATGGGATTGGAGTAGTTTTCATTCACATTCAGCCCTGCTACCGCCTAGAGGCGTTCCCATAGTGTCGTAACCGACGCAGTTTCTCGTTCCCCTTCTCGGGGAACCAGGGTTACATATGTAACCAGAGACGGTCTCTCCCATGAGGTGGTTTGCACCATCCAGGGGTCAAGAGCCGCCTCCACTTAGTTCTCTTAGTCCTCCAAGTGGTCGGCGTTCCAAGATTCCTCATTTCAAACCTCAATTTTCAGATTTTCAAAACTTTTTTTCACACATTTGCACACCAGTTTTCAGATCACCATTTACAAGGTTTCAAACCTGGAAAACAAACTAATACACTGGGAGATCCCTGACAAATTTGAAACTCTGAAAAATTGTTTGCGCAACATTGTAAAAAGAGTTTCAGTTCTGAAGAAGGAAAACTCAAAAACAACATTTTTTTTTTTTTACATTTTGCAAGCCTGCAAATCTTAATTTTCAATTTTTCAATACTTTTTTGTAAGATTTTGAATTTGAACACTTAGTTTCAACCTTTCAGAACTCCATTTTCAGTTTTGATACATGGCACGATATTCATCCCATAGAATTACTCCTAATCATTAGCTTCAACAAGAAGTAAGAGCAATTTTTAATTTGATGAATTTACTGTTTATTGGTTCCGGTGACGTCACCACACAGAATGGCAGCCTAAAACAAGGACTCCTCCGAGAAATTGCTTTGCTCGCCCCACTTATCAAGCAAATATAATAATTTTCGACGATTCGTGAAATGGCAAGTGGGGCAAGAATGGGAAAAAGGGACGGAAACAAAAAAAGTGCTACTGAAGAGCCTGTAGAGGAAGGGAACATGGATAACGGCTCACCCACACAGGTAGGCCTGCAAGATGGCTGAGCTAACTTCCCCAAGCCGGGCGGCAAGCCTGGCGAAAGTTTTGGAAGAAATCACGGGAATTTCAGTAAAGACACAAAACAACAACTAAATGACATCAAAACTGAGCTCACTAACGTTCATCAAAAAAATAGCGGAGGCAGAGACAAGAATCAAAGCGATTGGAAGATCGCGTTCAAAACGTAGAGCAGGTGCTAAACAAGATGATAAAAGTGATAAACCAGCAAGAAAACAAATTAATTGACCAAGAAGGGAGGTCTCGACGGGAGAATTTGAGGATATATAATGTTCCTGAGGGAGCTGAGGGTTCGTCGATGCTGGTGTTCGTGGAAAAGTTACTACGGGACACATTGGAGATTTCCCCGACGACGGAGCTGAACATTGAGAGAGCCCACCGCGCGTTCGCCCCGAGACCCCCCGAGGATGAAGTACATAGGCCGCGATCAATAATAATCAGATTTCTCCGCTACAAGATTAAAGAAGAGATTTTGCGCAAGGCTTGGGAAAAGAAGAAGGTGTTCTGGAACGGGAAACCAATATACTTTGATCAAGACTACCCCCCAGAAATCTTACAAAAACGCAAGTAATACTCGGAAGCGATGCGGGTGTTAAAGCAGAGCAAGATCCGCTTCCAGACCCCGTTCCCTGCTAAACTACGAGTATTCTATGAAGGCGGACGCTGGCTGTACCAGACGGTGGAGGAGGCGACTACGGATATGAAGGATAGAGGGCTACCCGTCAGTGTGATAGTACAGAGGGAAAGCCTGGCCGAGCAGCTGTCCCGCTCTGCCTGGAATACTGTGAGAGGTGCAAGACAACGGGAGACGGGAGAGGAGAGAGAGAAGAACATCAAGGAGAGACTGCGAGTTTACAGAAGACAGCCGTCAACCCCTCCCGAAGGACTCTGAATAACATGTAAATGATTGGTGAGCTAAACAGTAAACAATATTATATTTGGTAAGTGAACTGATATATATCCAATTATTACTGCTTTATATTACCTGCATCCGCTCCCATCTTCCTATTTAAATGTGAATTACAACATGGGAGGAATACACAGACTTTTCTGTGTCAATGGACAGAGACCTTTTTTTTTATTTTTTTTGGATGCCATAGTGGGGGCCCTCAGCTCATTGATGGAGAAGGCTCTCCCCCACAGCTAGATGTTCCTTCTAGCCTAGCTCAGGGTCATCTGTTAGAGACCCCAGCCTTGGAACCACACTTTTATTTAACGGTTTTTGTATTAATGTTCTTTATTCTTGTTTTCCCAGGGAGTAGATCTGATGTGTCTATTTTGGTTAGTTCTGAGACTACACTGTCAATCACACGTATATGGTTGGTGACAAGGTGAAGGTTATTTCTTTTAATGTCAATGGGCTGTTAAATCCTATTAAACGCAGTAAAATCCTGTCTAAAATGAAGAAAGAACAAGCCCATGTAGTATATCTACAGGAAACCCATTTGAAAGACAATGAGCATGCAAAACTGAAAAGGATGGGGTTCACTAATATATTTTACTCCTCGTATAAATCAGGACACAGGAGAGGAGTTGCTATCCTCATTTCAAAGAAGCTAAATTTTGAAAAGGTATTCGAAGTAGGAGACAAGGAGGGCAGATTTATTTTAGTTAGGGGGAATATAGAGGGTAACTCAGTTACTCTGTTGAATGTATATGCACCCCCAGGCAGCGATATAAGCTTCTTTCAGAAACTCAGTAGCGTCATGGTAACTGAAACAGAAGGCCTCCTGATCTGTGGAGGAGACCTAAACATACACCTACAACCGGAGTTAGACTCTTCCAGTGGAAAAACGCATGATAGGAAGTCTTTACATAAGAAAGTTAATGCACTTTTTGAGGAAGTTGGTCTAATTGACATATGGAGGGACCTGTTCCCCGATAAAAGGGACTATACTCATTACTCCTCACCCCACTCTCTGTATACAAGAATAGACTATTTTATAACTTTTGGAAAAGACAAAGACAAAATAAGCACCTGCGAAATTGGGACGATAGATTTAAGCGACCATGCTCCAATATATTTATATGTTGATTTTAACTTACGACCCAAAAATAATACATGGAAACTAAACTCCGGTCTACTCAATGATCTCCGTTTTGTGGAACAAATTAAAAAGGAAATAAGTCTCTATTTAGAGCTCAACGATAATGGAGAGGTCTCACCTCCTATTTTGTGGGATACTCTCAAGGCTGTATTAAGAGGGAAGATCATAGCAATATCTTCATACATGAAAAAAATTAGAAATAAAAAGTTAGAGGAACTACAAAACAACCTGAAGGAGCTAGAAAGGAAACATAAATTGAGTTTGGCACAAGGTTTATTAAAGGAAATAAAACAAATTAGGAATAAGATTGATAGTTTGGCAACACAAGATATTAAGAAAAATCTCATGTTCCTGAAACAGAGATACTATGAAAGTGGATCTATGTCTATGAAAGTATTGGCATGGAAACTAAAAAAAGAACAGCAGAAACCACAATTCACAAAATTAGGGATCCAAGGACGAAAATGGTTCAAAATAAAATAACTGAAATTCAGGAAGCTTTTACAGTGTTTTATAAAACTCTGTATTCTAAAGTACCAGGGGAAAATGTTACCCGAATTGACACTTACCTGAATTCCTTGGAGCTACCTACTTTAAACGAAGACCAAAATTTAACACTAACTGCTGACATAACTGAAAATGAATTAAAAGCTGCCATTAGTAGACTTAAATCAAACAAATCACCAGGATCGGATGGCTATACAGCAGAGTCCCTGTTCTACTTCCTACACTAAACTGGGTTTTAAAAAAAAGGCGCAAACGCCACCCAGCTGGAAAGAGGCTATAATCTCAGCTATACCAAAAGAAGGCAAGGATAAAATGGAATGTGGATCATTTAGACCAATATCTGTTCTTAATGTAGATTATAAGTTATTTACATCCATTATGGCCAAACGATTGGAAAAGTTTCTGCCTACATTGATACATAATGATCAGACAGGATTCATACAACAACGACAAACACATGATAATATACGAAGAACACTACATATTATGGATCATATTTTGAAAACTCAAATGAAAGCAATAGTGATAAGCGTTGATGCTGAGAAGGCCTTTGACTCTGTTAGTTGGATCTTTCTTTACAGAGTTCTACATAGGTTTGGTTTCCAGGATACAATTATCAAAACAATACAGGCTCTATATGACCATCCCACTGCTAGGATTAAAATTAATGGATACTTATCGAATACTTTTACTCTAGAAAGAGGTACGAGACAGGGTTGTGCATGGTCACCGTTACTTTTTGCACTGTATTTGGAACCACTAGCTCAACATATTAGGCAGAATAAAGATATTAGGGGAATTATTATTAAAGGGACTGAACATAAAGTGGCCTGTTATGCAGATGACATTTTGATTTATTTAGGGCAGCCAACATATGCCTTACCTAAGCTGATGCAATCATTTGAACAATATGGTCAACTATCAGGATACAAGATCAACATAGGTAAAACCCAATTGCTCTCATATAACTATAGCCCACCAGGAGAAATCAAAAGTAGGTATGCCTTTGCATGGCAGACAGAATGTTTCAAATATTTAGGCATCAATATACCAAAGATCTGACAAAACTGTCAGAATGCAATTATATACCTATACTTAAAAAAATAAAGGAAGACATAACAAGATGGAACTTAATCCCTTTCTTTAGTCTCAGCTCAAGAATTGAATCTATTAAAATGAATTTATTACCTAGACTATTATATCTATTCCAGAACCTACCAACGGAGATTAGCCAAAACCAATTCAATGAATGGGATAAAATGTTGTCAAGGTACATTTGGAAAGGTAAAAGACCAAGGGTTTGTCTCAAAATTTTACAGTTAGCCAAAGAAAGAGGGGCTGGGGACTTCCTTCCCTTAAGGACTACTATTTTGCAGCACAGATGAGAGTTATGATACACTGGTGCAATCCGGTCATATAATGCTCAATGGAAAGATATAGAAGAGAAAATACCCCCATTCCCATACAAGCAATCTTAGCTGATGACGACCTACAAAGCCATATAAATACGTTAGACAACCCATGGGTGAAACTGACTCTTAAAACATGGAAATTGGTTCTGAAAAAATATAAACTACAGGGTGATATTGCAGTTCTTAAATGGTGTGCACATGACTCAGGATTTACACCCAATAAGCTGGACGCTAGGTTTCAGCATTGGCTGGATAAAGGAATAACAGCCCTATGCCAGGTAGTGAAAGAGGGAACGCTGCTCAGTTTTGAATCACTTAAGGAGAAATACTCATTAGAAAAACAAGACTTCTACCGATACCTGCAGCTGCGGCATTACTTTAATAAGAAAATGAAAAATATGACCATGGCAGGTGCAGGTTTTGTTGAATTATTCAGAAAAGCATATAATTCAGATACTAATAACAAAGTAATTTCACACATGTATAAGGGTCTGTCACATCTTAAAACATATTCAACCTCACATATTAAAACTAAATGGGAGAAAGAAGGGAGGATAACTATATCTGAGGAAGAATGGGCAACAATATGGAAATATCAATGGAGGTGTACCAGTTCTCAGAAATGGAGGGAGTTTGGCTGGAAAAGCTTGATAAGGTACTTTATTACACCCTCTCAAAAATCCCACTATGATGGCAATCCCCCCTGCTTGCTGGAGAAATTGTGGAATCCCAAAAGCAAACCATTATCATATTTTTTGGGACTGCCCTATCATCAATAACTACTGGAGAGAAATACACAATGCCCTACAAGTTATTTTTAAGTGCAAAATACCCCTAGAAAGTAAAATCATATTCTTTGGATATATACCTCAGGAATGGTCAAAAAAGGATAAACATCTGATGAATGTATTACTGGTGGCGAGTAAAAAGTCTGTCACCAGGAAATGGCTGTCTCAGGAAAGCCCAACTTTGAATGCATGGATGGAAATAACAATGGACATTTATAAAATGGAGAGGATAACAGCATTTGTTAATCATAATTTGGAAAACTTTGTCTCACAATGGGAAAAATGGGTTAACTACGTAACACCCCGTAGACCGGACTTCATTTTCACAACCCAGTAAATTAGTTTTAAAAAGATCTCTCCCTGGCTGTACATAGTTGTTCCATATGGTTCTGTTCTGTTCTTTTTATGTTTGTTTTTTTACCTTTTTTGATATTACACATACGTCCTTCTGAGATGCTGAACTTTATAATTTGTGTCAACGATGTGAATAGGGGTTATGAGTGTATAGTTTTTGGTATACATTGTACAGAAATATGAAACTAATGTTGAATACCAATAAAAAAAGAATTACAAAAAAAAAAAAAGAATTTACTGTTTATTAGAATACACTTGAAAAATGATAAACACCCCCGCAGCACAAGTGTTTCCATACCTCACTGATTGTTGTACAAAAACACAACTTTAGTCACTGTTTTTGGTGAAACTGGATCATATTTTATGGAGAATGATGTTATCTGGCTTCTCTCTCTGTATTTTATGGTGATTTCCTGATGGACAGATATCTTTACTATTTGCTAATGTAACTGGTAACTGCCATTAGCTAGTTAGATAGCTGTCCTCTTAGTTTTAAAGTCCCCATGAAATCAAAATCGATGTTTATTTGTTTTTATTGGATCTGCCTTGCACTAAATGTCACCAATAGCATCTGTCCCAACAATGATAAAAAAAACTTTGTTTTGTAGGTATTCTTGATGGTATTTTAGAGTTTGTCATTTCCTGGAAAACGATTTTAAAATTTTGATGACTCATCCTGCAGTTGGGGGTGTGTATTAATTGATGGTCCAGTGAAATGCTTTCTCATTGTTATGACGCCACTGGAGTGTAGTGTTTCTGGGGGCCAGCCGGACCTCACTGATTACTGTACAAAAACAAATCTTTAAACATATCTTTATTAACTGATTTTGGTGAAACTGGATAATATTTGATGGAGAATAATATTTTCTTCTTCATCTTAGGACAGTTGGTTTCTTCTCCGTTTCTACCTAAGACAGCTTTGTAATATGATGGAGTATTAGGGCCACACTGAGGAGTAAAAAAAATCAGAGATTATGAGAATAAAGTCGGAATATTTGTTAGGATTTGGGTTTTGTGCTGTGTTTTTTCCTGTGTTGATTTGATATTGTCATGGTTTGGAGTATTGTAGTTTAGTTTATTATCTCATTCATTCGCTTTAAAGGGGCATTATGTAGTTTTTAGCGACCACTAGCGGTGCCGTTTTAAGATTGCAACCAGGTGTGTCCTCGTACGCGTGCACTCAGACATGTTCAGGCTCTGTTACTTCAACGTTCCCGTCCCAGAGGCGGATCAACACCGGCGACGTAACGTTACTTCATTCAGCGCAGAGTGACAACGGCTATAGACAGACAGAGCTGGGAACTCAGGTAAACTCCCACTGCAACGTTACAGTAATAGTTTTATCAGCTGCAGGTTGAACTAATCCATGCTCGTTACATGATCACGGTACATTTACTGCATTTAGCCAACGAGCTACATCGTTAGCTCGCTAAACGATGCTGCTTTTCAGTAACTATCTTTACTATCTGAATCTGTCAACGGAGGCTCAGCAGTGTCAGCACAGCTACATGTACTGGATGATAATGAAACGGGTAGAGAGCTGGACTGAATATTATAAGATTGTGTCACACTTTATAACAGTTAGACCGCAGTAAGTAACTTTACTGTAACTAGTGTTAGTGGATGGCTGTTCTTCCTCTGGGTTGTATTTTAAGTGGGTTATGTTAGTTACAGCCACTGAGAGGTGGAGAAGCTGTGTACCCATCAGTGAAAGGCAATAAATCTAAATTGAATGTTAGGAAGCAAACAGGGGGCGGGTCCGAGCTAATGTAGCGTTAGCTAGCTGCTCGTGGCTGCGTCACTATGGGATAGTGAACAAATCGCTCCACATTAGCTTTTTACCGTTACATCGTTTTTATATACAGTCTATGGTTCTTGCAGGCTTTGACACTTTGACATTGTGGTACAGAGGAAAGTAACATGGGTGATTGGTTGGTGAAGTAACGTTAATGTGAAAGCTATATAACTTTGCAACGGACAACATTAGCAACTGCTCGGCGTTAGCCGGCGAGCTAACGCTATCTAACTTGAGCCAACTGCAGCACAAAATCAAAATATATTTTACATGCTTTGTAGTAATATTAGCTTAGCTATCCAGTAGGAGCAATTCCGGGTCTGTTTTTATACCCAAAAAGAAAGCGGAGGTTTCTCCGATTCAAAAGCCCTGCCGATGTTGTTCCGTGTTTTTGTCCGCAGTCGATCCGATTCACATTTGGCCCGACGAGCTTCAGCAGATAAAACTATTTGCATGCATTTTATCCACATGTTGAGTTGATTTTGCAGTCTGTGTTGTGCTGGGAGCAGGACTTTCTTAGTGTTAGGAGGCTCCATGTCGTAAGTTGCAGTGTCGTCGCTGCTGAGTGCAAAGTCAGGGCTCTGGACACAGCGAGAGGCTCAGGAGAGCGCATGCAGGTGTCAGTCACTGGATTTCGCGGAAAATCCGGCAGGTGGATCATTTTAATTAGGGTTATCCGGTACGGATAAAGCATTTTTGCCGAGTACGAGTAATTAATATCTGTACTCGGATTGAAAAAAAATCGTTATTGCTTAGCTGACTGTGTGCCCTCTCTCTCTCTCTCTCTCTCTCTGCCGGTCATCAGAGATTTTTTTTAAACTGTCAGATGGCTCTAACCAGTTTTTAAGTGAATGACACTTTCTTGCTGTATTTAAAAAAAAATAAAGGTAGTTGTGGTATGAATAAATTATTTAAAATAATATTACAAATTAAGCTACACACACACACAACCCCTCTCTCTGTTTCCCTCTTACTCACACACACACACACACACACACACACACATACCTGTCCTGCACCGCAAAGCGGGTTCAACAAACCCAGGATATGTTTCCGTTATCTGGCTTCACTAACCCTAACAATCCCGATCGGGACAAGCGGCACCACGAAGCTGGTTATCAACTCGGTAAATTAACCCAGGGTTTCCCGATCCAGCCGGGAGCGCGTTCACATAAAAGAGGCGGTGTTAGCAGCAGATGAACAGACATGAACAGGTCCACTGTCAGCAGAGCGTCATATTTTACGATCGAGGATTAAACTGTAACACCACAGAAATACGACAGTAGCGCGGCTGAAACTGACACATGCAGGGAGACAGAAAATCGCAGACCGTGTGAATGTCTAAATGAACAGGCGTAGTCTATAATAATGCGTCGATTAAAAAAAAAATCAGCTTTCAGCTCGGCTGTGTGTCGGCGTTTCCACATTAAAAGACTCGGCCGTTCTCCCTCACTTAAAAAAAAGTCGCCTCTTCAAAAATGAGATTAATTTATTTAACACACTCAAAGTGTTCCAAACATTTTTCTAAATTAACTTCATAAAGCAGTGAAACGGAAAATCCCTTCATGCCATAAAATGAGCTCAAAAAATGAAAGACTGAATCTGAACATTCAAGCTGCTGGAAACGTCTCGGGTTACGTAGGTAACCCTTGTTCCCCGAGAAAGGGGAACGAGACACTGCGTCGGTGACGACACTATGGGAGCATGCTTTAGGCGTGGCAGAGCTGAATGCTGAATGAAAACTACTCAATCCTATTGGCTTAGTGAGAACGGTAGCATGTGACGGCAGTAACCGTGAGAGTGATATAAGCATGCCGGCACATAGGCACAATAGTTCTTTACTATGAAGCAAGGCACTCCAGGCGGGGGAGAGGTGCGGTGAACCGACGCAGTGTCTCGTTACCTACGTAACCCGAGACGTTCCCCTTCGAGGGGAACTCGAACTGCGTCGGTGACGACACTATGGGAACGAGATACCCACTATGCCGCGCCGAAAAACCCCGCCTGCCCTAGCGTGCAGGCAACCTGTGGGCACGACTAGAGGGAGAGCGTTCGGGTGCCGGGTGCGGAGGGAAGGTCCAGACTATAAAAACGAATGAAAGTGTGAGGAGTGGCCCAGCCAGCTGCATCACAGACCTCCAGAGAGGAGAGCCGTGGAGCCTGCCATGCCTCTCGTGGAGTGAGCCCTTACAGCCATAGGTGAAGGCAATTGCGCACCTGATAAGCCAGGGAGATAGTCTGAACAATCCAATTGCTGATTGTATGTTTGGAAGCGGGGAGCCCAGCCTTGGGGGACCCGAAACACACCAGCAATTGGTCTGCCTTCCTACATCGAGAGGACCTCAGAGTATATGTACTCAGTGCTCTGACAGGGCAGAGCAAATTAAGTCTCTCATCTTCTGCCGTCACATGAGGTGGAGGATGAAATGCCTGCAGTACCACGGGCCCCATCACGTTGGTGGCCTCAGCTGACTCAAGGGGCTAGAAGGGGGCCTCAGCCAAAGCTTCGAGCACCACAGCCAGATCCCAGGTGGGAACTCTGGGGCGAGTCGCAGGTCTCATCCTCCGGGTCCCACGGAGGAATCGTACGACCAATGGGAGCCTTCCCAGAGACCCATCCCTACAAAGGGTGTGGAAAGCTGATATGGCTGCCACATACACCTTGAGGGTGGATGGGGAAAGGCCTGCAGAGAAGCGGTCATGCAAAAACTCCAGCACCTGAACCACCGGGCAGGTAACTGGGTCCAGCATGCGTGCTCTGCACCATGTAGAGAAAACCTTCCATTTGATGCCATACATCCTCCGTATGGATGGAGCCCTGGAGCTAAGGAGTGTCTCGACTGCTCCTGTCGTCAGGCCCGCCTCTAGGTACTGCGCCCCCTCAAGGGCCAGACCCACAGCCGCCACAGGGCGGGGCAAGGGTGAAGAACCCGGCCCCCTTCCTGGGACAGCAGGTCTCTCCTCAGAGGGACCTGCCATGGCGGACCTTCCAGGAGATCCAGCAAGTCCGAGAACCACACTCGGGTTGGCCAGAACGGCGCTACTAGAAGTAGTCGAATACCGTCCTGACGGACCCTCTTCAGGATCCCCCGGGAGCAAAGTGACTAGGGGAAATGCGTACAGACGTAGCCTCGGCCACGAGTGTACCATGGCGTCCAGCCCTAGTGGGACCGGGGGTGTCAGGGAAAAACCATAGAGGACAGTGCGTAGTCTCTTGAGACGCAAACAGATCCACGTCTATGGGCCCAAACCTTCCGCACAATGACTCCACCACCTCGGGGTGGAGTCTCCATTCCCCGGGCCTCAGCCCCTGTCTCGACAGCAAGTCTGCTCCCTGATTCTGAAGTCCCGGGATGAACATCGCTCTGATGGACAGTAGCCTCTGCCGAGACCACAGGAGGATCTGGTGCGCCAGTCTGCAAAGAGGGCGCGAGCACAGACCCCCCTGGTGATTCAGATAGGCCACCACTGCCGTATTGTCGGACCTGACAAAAACATGGTGACCCTGGAATTTGGGCAGGAAGCTCCTCAGAGCCCCGGAACACCGCCAGCATCTCGAGGCAATTGATGTGCCATGACGAATGATGCTCCTGCCAGACCCCCTGCGCCGAGCGGTCTCCCATGACTGCGCCCACCCAGTGAGGGAAGCGTCTGTCGAAAGCGATTACACGGCGACAAGATGCCCCTAACTTGGGTCCCTGGGACAAGAACCAAGGCTTTTTCCACTCTGATAGGGACGCGAAGACATCTGTGCGTGACCGGTATCAGGCGGAGCAGATTTCCCTCGGGGAGAATCCCTTGGTCTTCAACCACCACTGCAGGGCCCTCATGTGCAGTAAACCAGAAGGTATTACGCTGGAAGCTGCTGCTATGAGGCCCAATATCCTCTGGAAGTGTTTCCTTGTGATGGCGTGGCCCAACTTCACTCTCTTCACTGTGGTCAAAATGGACTGGATACGTGCTGGAGACAGCTGTGCCTGCATCGTTCCTGAGTCCCACATCACCCCTACGAACACAGTTCTTTGGGTGGGCACCAACACACTTTTCTTCACGTTGAGCCTCAGCCCCAAACGTTGAAGATGAGAGAGAACGACATCTCGATGTCGAACCGCCAACTCTCGAGACTGTGCCAGGATTAGCCAGTCGTCGATGTAGTTGAGTACTCGGATGCCCTGGAGCCTTAGAGGGGTCAGTGCTGCATCCATGCACTTGGTGAAGGTGCGAGGAGAGAGTGCTAGGCCGAAAGGAAGGACCTGATACTGGTATGCCATGCCCCCGAAGGCAAAACTCAGGAACTTCCTGTGGGATGGACGAATAGGGACATGGAAGTACATATCCTTGAGATCTATGGTGACAAACCAGTCCTCGGACCGGATGTGACTCAAGATGGCGGGGATGGTGAGCATCTTGAACCTGTATCTCCTCAGAGACCGGTTCAGAACCCGCAGATCTAGGATTGGGCGCAGGCCTCCGTCCTTCTTGGCGACGATGAAGTACCGGCTGTAAAAATCCGACTCGCTTTCCAGCGGGGAAACGACCTCCACCGCCCCTTTTTCCAGCAGCGTGTGCACTTCCTGTCCCAGCACCGGGCTCTGCTCCGGGCGTACCTCGGTCTGGACCACCCCATTGAACCTGACCCCTGAAGCGCCAGAACGGCAGGGGAGAGTCACCGAAGATCCACGGTGAGTGAGTCTGGATGCCGCCTGACTGCAGACCCTCGGGGCAGGCAGTACGGCGTGGACTCAATGGTGGCAGGTGCGTCCCGAACGTGTAAACGGCGGGATAATGTCACCCGTTGCCATGGCGGAGGGGACCTTGGTCGGCCCCCGGGGGTAGGGCGCAGGGCCCACGGAGATATGCTCATCATGCTCCGCCGCGCCTCTGCGAAATCGCCAGCGGAACCAACCCCTCGGGGCTGGTGGCCGCTCCTTCCTTCTTCTCTTTTTTCTTTCTCTTTCCTCTTTCTGTACTTTCTTGCCGATCTCGGACGGGCTCCTGAAGCGGGCCGCCAGGAAAAAGACGCCGATGAACTGCAGTCTGGGAGCCGACCTTCGGGGCCGGCAGAATGGTGAAGGCTTGGTGGTGGCTAGAGCGTCCCGAGAGCCTCAACGGCGGGAAAACAGCGCCAGTCCCAGAGCGTCCTCTACCCTTGATCCCTGCCGCTTGCTGTACTCCAGCAGCTGGGGAATAGACAGCTGGGCGGAGAATGTTATCCCGCGTCACCACTTCCAGCTGCTCATCATCGTCGGCCGCGGCGCTCTTCTGATGACGTCGGCCCCACACCCGGAAGTCATTCTCCTCCTCCCTGACACTAAACACATCTAGCTCCTGAGAGCCAGAGTGCATTTGCCTCGCCGAACGGAGAAAGCCGAGAACGGGCTCCCGAACGGGAATGAGGGGAGTCGGAGTCAGCAGATAAAGGGCGAAGGGGCATCAGCCGCCTCGAATCCTCCAGCAGATCTTGCTGCGATCCCCTGACTGAAACCGCCGGTTTAGCCGCCTCAGCGATTACGGGCATGCATGCCACGGGAGAGCGTATCTGGCCGATCCTCAGAGAAGAGAGCCATACGGGACTCTTCGAGAGCTGCCGATGGCGTCGCGGCAGGCCCAGACAAGCAACACACAGCTCATGAGTGTTAGTCTCCTACCGTGATCAAGCGCGGGCAGGGAGACACACATCTCCGGAACTGGTTCAACTCTGAGGACACACTGCAACTTCCAGGTGGGTACTTCTCTACTAGCCAGGATGCGGGAGCTTTTCACTAATAACATTAGCCATCGTGCCTGCTGAATAGAAAAAAGCTATTGTGCCTATGTGCCGGCGTGCTTATATACGCCTACGGTTACGCCGTCACATGCTACCGTTCTCACTAAGCCAATAGGATTGGAGTAGTTTTCATTCGCATTCAGCCCTGCCACGCCTAAAGGCGTTCCCATAGTGTCGTCACCGACGCAGTCCCACCACCACCACATTGCAAAAGGTGGGACGGAACATGACTACAGTCTTTGTAGTCGGCCTTAGAAAGCTATACTAACCTAAATAGATAGACTATGTTCATATTAAAATTTATTATTTCAATACCAAACTGCTCATAATATTCAGCCTCAAATAAGAAAAATAAAATCCATTTATTTAACGGCTGCGTCAGGCTGTGTGAAACGGACTGGGAGCAAATAAAAATCTTAAAGACATTTAAAGGCAGTAAGTAGGCTGATCCTGCTGTACTGTAAAACCTGTAGGCAACATTAGCCTGAGGTTTTAATCAGTCTCTGTAGGATCGCCATAGTCAAGAGTTTCTCCACATCACCGCTGCAAACAGAAAGCAGCCTATTGGCTAAAACAGTCTGTGGGATTTCCTACAGATGGTGATGTCATTTTCCAGAGAGCTGATTGGTCAGTAGGCAGCGTTTTCACAGAGTTAATCTCTTTTCTGGAACATAACCTGCTTGGAGCAGGTTAGCCGTTCATAAAATAATTTAAAGTTAAAAAAAGAAAGTCATGTTGAGTATGAAAACTCTTGTTCTCTTGTACAATTTCTGATTAACCCATATCAATTGCATGCTTAAAATAACATACAGTTAAACCCCCGCCCATTTCAAGACAAACCGACCCACTTCCGGGTTAAACTCCGCCCACTTTCGGACTAGGCCACGCCCAATCCGAGTACGGATACGGATACAGATAATTCATATGGTTAACAGATACAGATACAGATACAGATAATGCTGTACTCGCTCATCCCTAATTTTAATGTCAGATTACAACCCCTTCACACACAGGCAATAAAAAAAGGATTCATTTTAGTAGAAAAACTACATACAGCCCCTTTAAGTAACTGTCTTGTCTCTTATCGTATTTTCCTTAGTTCTGTGTCTCAGTTCATATCGTAGTGTTTTCTCCAGTTCTGTGTTCTTATGTATTATTTTGTATATTTGTATATTTCCGTGTTTGTGCTGTGTTCTGTTTAATCTTAGTCCAGTCTGTTTCCCCTGTTATAGTTTTGGTAGATTAGTGCTCTGTTTCCTGTTGTTCTGGATTATTCCCTGAGTTTTGTGGATTTCTGCTTTGGATTACTTCTTTGGTTTGTACTTTGTTCATAGATTTTGCCCTTTGGATTATGTTTTGTTTGGAGTGCCATTTTTGTTTTTACGTTACCGTTTAGTTTTTGTGTGTTAATAAAACCCTTCGAACTGCAACTACTTCGCCTTCTGTCTGCATTTGGGTCCACACTTCAACTCTCAGCCTTCACTCCGCCAATCCTCACAATATTATGAGAATAAAGTAGTAATATTATGAGAAAAAAGTCATAATATTACGAAAGTTGTATTTTTAAGCTACATATTAGGGGAAATATCAGAAGAGCAGCCTGCCACCTCCATGTAGCCTATTAAAATGAGGAACAATAATAGGCTCAAAGGGCACCCCTCTTGTTAAATTAAAAAAGGGGGATATCAATCCATTTGTCATCACTGCTGCCTTAGGTTCCTTATACAACATTTTTATCCATTTAATGAAATTTGAGTTAAAGCCAAAATGGGACAGGGTGGAGAGCAAGAATTGCCACTCCACCCTGTCAAAGGCCTTCTCCGCATCCAGGGAGATGGCGGTAACTGGGGCATTTTGAGATCGGCTCAGCCACATTAAGTGTAACAAAAGTCTAACATTGTCCGTTGAAGTTCTATTTTTCATAAAGCCTACTTGATTGGGGTGAATAATACTCGGCAGTACCTCCTGTAAACGTGTAGCTAAGATCTTAGTCAGAATTTTACAGTCGAGATTGAGCAAGCTTATAGGCCTATAATTGGAGGGGTCCGTTGCATCCCTGCCCGCTTTGGGAATAAGTGAGATCACAGCTTCATTGAACGTTGGGGCTACACAACCCTTGTCAAACATCTCCTGACATACCTTACATAACACTGGAGCAAGGATATCTATAAAAGCTTTGTAATATTCCACCGGGAGTCCGTCATAGCCGGGCGATTTCCCATTTTTCATTGAAGAAATTGCCGTCCTTATTTCAGCTTCCGTTATAGGGGTCTCTAGTCCAGCCGCATCCTGAGGTTGCAACTTAGGTACCTCTATGTTTAGGAGGAACTGTTCTATGTGCTCTAATGAAGTACTAGGCGATATAGATGAAGTATATAATCTTTCGTAGTAATGTTGAAAAGTCCTATTTATATCTTTATCTACAAAAAACTGTTCATCCCCCTGTTTTATGACTGGTATAGTGTTAGCAAAAATCTTTTCCTTTAGCTGTCGAGCGAGCAACTTCGCAGTTTTCTCTCCCCCTTCGTAAAAGCTTGTTTTCAACCTGTAAAGCGCATATTCTGCCTTTTGGTTATATATCTCGTGCAGAGTATATTTAAGCTTGCAGAGCTCTTGAAATTTCTCATTAGAGAAATACTTTGACAAGTCTAGTTCCTTCTCCTTAATTTCTTTTTCCAGATCTTTAATCCTGACAAGATTCTCTCTTTTCTTTTTAGTGGCTTGGGCTATAAATTTCCCCCTTATGTACGCTTTTGAGGCTTCCCACACTGTTGTTATGCATTCTGTACTGCCAATGTTAATTTCGAAGAAAGTTTTTAAGTCTTCTGCTATAGTTTTTCTGAAGCTTGGGTCAGATATTAACGTGGTATTCAACTTCCACCTGCCTCTCCTTTCAGTATTTAAATTGGCCTTTATGAGGAGTTCGACTGGCGCGTGATCTGTGATGGATATTGCTCCTATAACACAGTTGGCGACACTGTCTGCAAGAGAAGAACTTATCAGACAAAAAATAAATCCTGGAATATGTTTTGTGACAGTGGGAAAAGAAAGTATAATCCCTCATCGTCGGGTTGGTCAACCTCCATATATCTGTTAGTCCTACATCTCTGCTCATCATGTGTATGGCCTCTCTCTCCTTCGACATGAGAGGGGGCCTGAATATACTCTTATCCAGGGCGGGGTCAATAACTTCATTAAAATCCCCAGCTAAAATAATTTGCCCTTCTGTGTCCCCTAGGATCTTATTAACCCCGTGGAAAAAATTAGGGTCTCCCTTATTGGGTGCATAAATGTTACACAATACAACAGGCATTCCTTCCATCACTGCTTCAACACAAACAATCCTTCCTTCTGCATCTTTAGTCTGTTTTAACAGAACAAAACCTATGTTCCTATGGATGAGGAGCGACACACCGTTACGTTGGCTTGAAAATGAGCTATGAAAAACGTGACCCACCCAACCCGTTTTAAATTTTTCTGCCTCAATGCCCTGCATGTGAGTTTCCTGTATAAAAACAACATCTGCTCGACTATTTTTTAAGAACGATAAAATCTTTCTCCTTTTGAGGGGGCTACCACATCCGTTTATGTTCCAAGAAACAAATTTAACTAATCTACTAGACGTTTTACAACTCCATAAATGAGAAAAATAACATGCGTTCCAGGTCAGTGCCTGCCTGTATCCACATATTTGTGAAACATATATCATGACGTTTAAGCTCCTTAAGATAATTACTTTTGACCATGTACCTTCCTATTTTTGAACAAGTATAACAAAGTAATAATGCAAAATGAACATACCCACAAAAGCAGAACAAAATGTGTCCGGCTGCCTCAATACAGCCAGCGTGTGAGCACTGAGTGCTCTTCACTACCAAAAACATAAGTAAAAAAACAAAACACAGCAAAACTAAAATTCAAACATAACTCTAGACTGGTCCGTGGGATTATCACCGCTTCCATGGTCACCTTTCGCACCGAGAGGCCTCTTATAAGCTTGCACCATATTCAGTTCAGCACACGACTCTTAAATTAGGTAGACATACGCTGCAGCTCACCTGAACCCATAACTCAGTCAGCTGTTCCCTTCTGCCCGTGCTCGTTGATGAATTTCTCTGCTGCTGCAGCCGTGTCAAAACTTACGTTTTTTCCTCTCCATTTGAAGTGCAGTGTTGCGGGGAAAGCCAGTGAATATCTGACGTTACGCTCGTGTAGTTTGCGTTTCACAGGTGTTATGCTGCGTTCCCGGCAACTCGGAACTGGGATATTTCCGACCTCCAACTAGGAAAAGTACCCCGGAACGCCACTTGAAGTCGGATTTCCTACTTGTGAACTTCGGAGAAAGAATTTGTACCCGACTTCACGAGTAGCAGCTGAATGGCGTCAGAAAACAATGTCAGCGCCATGGAAGCACACTTTGTAAATGGTAAACCATAAACTAAGCGGCAACAAAGCGTGTATTTGAATTAAAATAATAAATACGATCATGCAGTAAAACTTGTTCTGCATGTATATTGATAGTAGAAATATGTTTTACACATACGGTAGCTGGCTACAGTAAAGAATCTCATAAAGTCATCTTTTCTGCATAAAAGTTATTGTTAAAAATGCCAAAACATTAGGAAGTGTAACGGACAACATTGACTTACTTCAGGGCTATCAACTTGGGGTACACATAACTAGTAACGTTATGGACTATTTATTTCAGTTGTTGCAGTTAAACTGCCATCCTTTTAATTAACACCTAAGCACTGCTGAGGGTGCAACTGTGTGTTCACTTTGTCATGGTCACCCATGATTTTCGTTCACTTTTGGCGTCATGCACCGCCATGCACCTGGAACGCTTTGATGTCGGAAGTCGGAAGTTTCAACTGGGAAATATCCCAGTTACGACCAGTCTCGAACGCGCCATAAAAGCCTTTCTTTTCTGTGCAAGCTCTCTCGTCATGTCCGGGAACACAGATAGCCGGCATTTTTCCCACACAAACCCCCGCTTTTCTTTAACTGCACGGACCACCTTATCCCTCGCTGACTGCCTTAGAAAGCGGATCAAAACGGGTCTCGGGGGCTGGTCCATATTCGGCATGGGTGCCGGCTGCCTGTGGACTCTTTCAATCTCCAACTCCTCGTCCATTTCGACACCAAGACCCTCCGATAGAATCTGCTGTATACAGCCACGCAGCGTCCCGTTGGTACCAAAGGTCTCCTTCAGTCCCACAAGTCTTACGTTATTCCGCCTGCATTGGTTTTCAAGAGCCTGTATTCGGTTCCACAGAGCCTCTGTAAGTTTATCTTTACTCCCCTTATCGTTCAGTAGTCGGTCCAATTTCTCCTCCAGGTGTGCAATACGTGCCTCGGCCTCTCCCAGCCGCTCCTGCATAGCTGTTACCATCCATCCATCCATCTTCAGCCGCTTATCCGGGGTCGGGTCGCGGGGGCAGCAGCTCCAGCAGGGGACCCCAAACTTCCCTTTCCCGAGCCACATTAGCCAGCTCTGACTGGGGGATCCCGAGGCGTTCCCAGGCCAGCGTGGAGATATAATCTCTCCACCTTGTCCTGGGTCTTCCCCGAGGCCTCCTCCCAGCTGGGCGTGCCTGGAACACCTCCCTAGGGAGGCGTCCAGGAGGCATCCTTACCAGATGCCCAAACCACCTCAACTGGCTCCTTTCAGCGCAAGGAGCAGCGGCTCACTCTGAGCTCCTCGCGAATGGCGAACTTCTCACCCTATCTCTAAGGGAGACACCAGCCACCCGCCTGAGGAAACCCATTTCGGCCGCTGACTTCAACGCACATGTGGGCAACGACGGAGTTACCTGGAAAGGCGTGATTGGGAGAGCGGCCCCCTGATCTGAACCTGAGTGGGGGTTTGTTGTTGGACTTCTGTGCTAGTCATGGATTGTCTATAACAAACACCATGTTCGAGCATAAGGATGCTCATAAGTGTACATGGTACCAGAGCACCCTAGGCCGAAAATCAATGATCGATTTTGTAATCGTTTCATCTGATTTGAGGCCGCATGTTTCGGACACTTCGGGTGAAGAGAGGGCGGAGCTGTCAACTGATCACCATCTGGTTGTGAGTTGGGTCAGGGGTGGGGAAGACTCTGGACAGACCTGGTAAGCCCAAGCGGGTAGTGCTGGGTGAACTGGGAGCGTCTGGTGGAAGCCCCTGTCCGTGAGATCTTCAACTCAAACCTCCGGCGGAGCTTTTCTGGCATCCCTGTGGAGGTTGGGGACATTGAACATGAGTGGGCAATGTTCAAAGCCTCTATTGCTGAAGCTGCAGCGGAAAGCTGTGGTCTCAAGGTCTTAGGTGCCTCAAGGGCGGTAACCCTCGAACACCGTGGTGGACACGGTGGTCAGGGAAGCCGATCCGACTGAAGAAGGAGGCCTTCGGGATTTGTTGTCTCGGAGGACTCGAGGCGGTTGCAAGGTACCGACAGGCCCGAAGGACTGCAGCCACTCGCGGTGGCAGAAGCAAAGCAGCGGGTGTGGGAGAAGTTCGAGAAGACATGGAGAAGGACTTTCGGTCGGCACCAAAGTGTTTCTGGAGAACTGTCCGCCATCTCAGGAGGGGGAAACGGGGAACCGTCCAAGCTGTGTACAGTAAGGATGGGACCCTGTTGACCTCAACTGGGGAGGTAATTGGGCGGTGGAGGGAACACTTTGAGGAACTCCTAAATCCGACTGACACGCCCTCTCTAGTAGAGGCAGAGCTGGAGGCTGATGGGGGTTTCATAGCTGTTACCACAGTATGCAACTCCGCTGTTGCTTGTTTAATGGACGAAATATCTGTGGCAACACCTTGCAGAGTGTCCTTCATCTTCGAAATTTCTGCAAATAATTTATCAAGCCTATCTGGCGACATTGGGGAGGCCGTGGGCGCGTCGGTATGCTCATCCTCTTGCAGCGGGCTTTTCCGAGCAGCTGTGCGAGGAGGGTTTCTGAAGTATTTCGACGTCGCCATCTTATCCAGGCCTTTCCTCCACCAAAATTTTCAAGTGTGGACGGTTACAGTTGTCAGAGTGAGCGCAAAATTACTGTTTAGTGTGCGTCTTCACAATTTAAACTCAGAAATAACTTGTGCAGGGCGAGACCTCTTCTAAGCAGCGGCAATCTTGGTTGCTGCACCCACGTGACTCCTGGATTGCTTCTTTATTTCATTATACTCATCAGGCAATTAAATTAGTTGCAATTGCACAGATTTAGATGTTTACAAATTTGTATCACATTTTAACAGTGTGCGAACTACCACGCTTTCGGGGGAGCTCCCCCCCCCCCACTCTCACGGGGTGGGGGCAGACTGTGATTCTTACTGCTGAATCATTAATAGCTGTAAGCATCTAGGCCAGGCTGTGGCATGTTTGTCTTATTATTATAATTATACAAATATAATTATTAATAGGCCTATTATCATATGTAGCAATTTTGTACAATTAAGCTTCACACAACAGCTGTTTGCGACCTGTCCTTTCTTTTTCAGTAATATAAAGTAGTGCGTAATATTCATCCAGCCAGGCGAACGATCTCGAACCGTTCACAGCGCGTCGGCCTTACTTGCGACACAACCAGTAGTAGCCACCGGAGACGGAGTGGAGCAGACAGAGCCAGGAGATCGCGGCGCGACAGTCCCACTGCTGACGGTCGGTGATTGTTCTCTCTCGCTGAATGAAATCTGCCGCTCCTGAATTTACGCATGGATCCGTGATGATGGAGAAATATAAAAATTAATGGTAATAAAGCATGCTGTTAGTATTTTAGAGGGGAGCTGATTAGGGGTGGGAATCTCTGGGCACCTCACGATTCGATTAGATTATGATTCAGAGGGCTGCGATTCGATTATAAAACGATTATCGATGCATCTTTATGCATCATATTTTTTCTATACAGGATCCCTGGATAATTACTAAGCATTTAATTTAGCCCATTAAAATCCAAAAGAAACATCTCCTAATTAGCTTAAAAGGACTAGTTTGCATTCCTAATTTACTTCATCAACCTCAGCTCCATGGTCCCTCTTTTCTTTAACATCCAGCTGTCAGACTCCTCTGAACACTGAAATATAATAATCAGGATGTTCAGTCCGTGTACAGGACAGAGCTGTACACCAGTTTAGTCTCAGCTTGTGCTTGATGTTCTCAACCCTTGACTAGTAGGTTAGTTAGTAATGACATACAGCTGATAATTAATATTACTTCATTACTAATTTAGCTGATGTTACATAAATAAATAAATCTTTTTTAGCACTAACGGGACCCAAGGAAGCTTTACACAGAGTGACAGAACAACAAAAAGTCATTCAGGACTGAATGCTGGGTAAAGAGCTGGGGTTTAGTAGATTTTTGAAAGTGTCTTGACAGGGAGCGTTTCGGGTCTCTGTGGGGATGAAGGTCCAGAGGGTGGGGGCGGTGACACTGAAGGCTCCAGAGTCTGGTGTGGGGGGCAGAGTGAGCACTTGTACAGGGGAGATGTTAGCTCGCGCTAACAGCCTTCACTTTTCCAGCCGTTGGGGAAACTACAGACTTTTATTAACGGTCACACAGCGACCTACGCTGCACGTTTGCTACCTGACTGAAACTTACTGCTAATATATTTCACCGCTAACTTTCACCGTCACATTCTGCCGCTCGCTCTCTCTCACTCGCTCGGCCTCACACACAGGATACGCAGAAAGCTGCCGAGCGTCGAGTGTCACCATGCTCGCAGTGTGCGACTTAAAATAATTACTTGCGCATTGATATTAATGATTGTGAGACACTTTGGGGTTATTCATTCTGCAGCGGTGACGAATACAGGGGGACACTGGTCTCTCTGTTGTGTGCGCTCCGCAGACGTCCGGGCGCTGCGCTTCCGCGAGTTCTGCCTTTTGCGTTCCTGTTCACATTACGTTATTAATTAACATTTAAATAATCGATTTTTAGACATTTGTTAATCGATTAATAATCTTCCACGTCTGCATCGCGATGCATCTAAGAATCGATTATTTTTCCCACGCCTAGAGCTGATGTCCTCTTTAGGGGAGCTAAGTTCCCCCTGGCTCCTCCGAGAAGTTCGCACCCTGCATTTTAACGTATTACAGTCAGTAACTTATATGTATTAAGTAACACTATGTGTGGTTAGATGAACTATAATATCAAACTTGAAGTTTGTACAGCCTTTATCAAAAATAATGATAAAATAAAAACTGTAATTACTGAGGAGAATTGAGAACTCTCCTTGTCTGCAGTGCTACTTAGGTTGTACAACTAACCATATAATATATTGGCCTACATGTTTTTATGGTCATATTTTACGTCCTGTTATATCGCTTGTCTTTCAAATTAGGACTTCATCTCAAATCTATTGTTTGGTGTAAACAGCACAGAAATAAAAGTTTATTTGTCAATCATATTGTGGGTCCATCTATCCATCGCCAACCGCTTATCCTGCCTGCGGGGTCGCGGGGGGCTGGAGCCAATCACAGCTGACTTCGGGCGAAAGGCGGGGTACACCCTGGACAGGTCGCCAGTCCGTTGCAGGGCCACACATAGACAAACAACCACTCACACACACACCTAAGGACAATTTAGAGTCACCAATTAACCTAGTCCACATGTCTTTGGATGGTAGGAGGAACATATTTTGGGTGTCTTGAACAAATATTTGTTGTCAGTCCAAGCAGACATACAGGAGACACTGTTAATTAAAATGTTATTTATTGTTCTTCAGTTGTACAGATTGGGTCAGATAAAACAAACATAGAAAATAACAATATTCCTCAAAGAAACAGTGCGATGATGGATCCCAGCAAAAGGAAAACACTGTGACCATATGATATGGCACTGTTACACAAGTCTCCTTCACAGCAAGCCATGGCACCTCCACATGCTATGCTGGTTTGGCAGCCCTTGGTAATCATGTCATAACCTGCAAAACACAATGGGTAAACTCTCATTCAGTACTGCATGATACTCTATCAACTATTTGAGGATGGGTTCTGGTGTTTGCTTGGAATTCTCAATGTTAGCTGTAGCAATGTCTAACGTGAAAGAAAAACTTACCGTCTACTCTGAGAGAGAAACAACGGTTGAAGATGACAGCACAAGATTTGGTGTCGGTGCAGGATTTAGGGTTGGTGGCAGTGCATGTGTAGCATCTTAATCCAGATGCTATACAGAGATACACAACACATCAGTTGAGGACATGGCACATATATCACTTGTGGTTTGTAACTCCTTTCTCTCTGAGTTTATGATATATTGTAGTTTTGCAAAACCACACTGTTCAGCGCAGTCTGCAGAACTTCCCACCCACAGAAACATTTCCGTTTAATAAAGTGTGGACTAGTAATGGGCGATATAAACGATATGCGATATAAACGATATAAAATTGGCCTACGATAGAGATTTTAATTCTATTGCACTATCGCGATAATGCGTGATGACGCAATCTACCCGCGTCATTAGAGCCGCGAGCTGCAACCGGCTGGAACGCATCACTGTAATGTTACTCGTCATCTTGAATAAACATGGCTGAAAGCGAAAAAGAGGAGCTGGTGAAAAAGACCGGTGCAACATCAATTATTTGGAATTGGTTTGGATTTAAGCCGTCGGACGAGCAGCAGCAAACTATACTATGTAGAGTGTGTGGGGTAACCGTTCCGGCGAAGAGAGGTAACACGAGTAATCTGTTCTACCACCTCAAAACGAAACATGTCACTGAATACCAGCATTGTCAGGCAATGCAGCCAACCCCAAAATCCAGTCAAAAAAAGGAACTGATTCAGACCTCCATCCAACAGTCATTTTCAAAAGGCACTCCTTACAGTAGGAAGAGCCCGCGATGGATTGAAATTACCAGGGCCATAACTGTTTACTTGTGTAAGGACATGGTCCCTTTTCAAACGGTAGAGAGACGCGGTTTTAAAGCCATGATCAGAGCTATTGATCCACGATATGAGGTGCCAAGCCGCAAATACTTTACAGAAACAGAGATGCCAACATTGTATGCCGAGCTTTGTGAAAAGGTTGAAAAAGAGCTGTTTGACTTGAAATACTTTGCCACTACAACGGACCTGTGGTCGAGTCGTACCATGGAGCCTTTCATCAGCCTTACCATTCACTATATAACGGACGATTGGAATCTTGGCAGCCGGTGTTTGCAGACGTCGTACTTTCCCGCTGAACATACGGCCGAGGAGATAGCACAAGGACTCAAGGACGCGCTTGAGTCATGGAGTTTTAAAGAAGAACGCCAAGTGTGCATCACTACGGATAATGGAACAAACGTGGTCAAAGCAGCGTCTCTGAATGATTGGACCAGACTGCAATGCTTCGGACACAGGCTGCACCTCGCCATCGGTAGGTTAAAACATTTTGTGCATAATATATTTTAATAAATATGTTAATATATTACACATCATATTAATATAATAGTGCATTATAATGATAATATTTTAACATTACATTAATATTTGCCTATATTACTGCATAGTAATTTTTCATTTGTGTTTAGAGATGTAGAATTTGCCTCTGTTTAGTTGCCAATGCTATTTTAATGTTGCATTTGTGTTAAGTGCATTCAATCCTAATCAAGCATTTCAGTGTGTGTGTGTGTGTGTGTGTGTGTGTGTGTGAGAGAGAGAGAGAGATGATGATGATTATAGATGAAATTAACTAATAATATCTTACAAATTCATCAACAGAAAAAAGTGTGAAAGACCCCCGAATTGACCGTGCTGTTGCCTTATGCAAGAAGATTGTGAGTGCCTTTTCACACTCTTGGAAAAGAAGAAAAGAGTTGAAGAAAGCCCAGGCAGAGCACCATCTTCCCTTTCATCGGCTCATCACAGAAACACCAACAAGGTGGGGGTCACGCCAGATGATGATCCAGCGGGTGCTTGAACAAGAAAAGGCTCTATCACAGGTACTGAAAGCAGACAGGAAAACCAGACACCTGGTACCCACTTGGCAAGATACAGATGTCTTGGAATCTATAAGCAAGACCCTCAGCCCACTGCTGGAATTCACAGACGCGCTGTCGGGAGAACAGTATGTCAGTGTGTCGTACATAAAACCTGTTCTCCATCTTTTAACAACACTGTTCTTGCTGCAGCTGATGATGACACAGAGCTGACCAAGGACATGAAAGAGTAATCCTAGAGTACTTAAACAAGAAGTACTCAGACCCAGAAACGGTCAACCTGCTGGATATGGCCTCCTTGGTCGACCCACGGTTTAAAGATACATACATATCTGATGACCAAAAGGAGTTCATCAAGACCAGAGCGGTAGCAGAAATTCTGTCTGTATTGGAGGTTCAAGCTGCAACGGTCTCAGAACCACACACAAGCACAGAAGTAGCAGCTGATGGTGCTGAAGCAGCAGCTGATGGTGCTGAAGCTGCTGAAGTAGCTGTTGAGAGGCAATCCAAGAGAGTGAAACGGAGCCTGGGAAGCTTTTTCAAAAAGGCCTCAGATGGCACAGCCGCTCGCTGACAGAGAGGCCATCGAGTGGAGCTAAAAAGTTACCTGCAGACAATGCAGGTTGATGGAGAGACTGACCCACTGGACTGGTGGCGGCTGCACCAAGCAAATTTCCCAAGAGTGGCAAGACTGGCTCAGAAATATCTCTGTATTCCGGCCACAAGTGCCCCTTCAGAAAGGGCATTTAGCATTGGTGGCAACATTGTTACATGCCACCGCTCTCTGTTGAAGCCAGAGACTGTGGACAAGCTTGTGTTCCTGGCAAATAATCTTTAGGGCCTGACAAATGGTGTAAACACAAAATCTCAGTGTGAGTGTCCGATTTTAAGGTTCGTTGTTGGGTTGCTTTTTAACTGAGAAGACACCAGTTTTTCTGTTCTTTGCATCTTTTGCTTCCTTTAAGAAAATAACTAAAATTACATTTGGTGCCTTCTGCACTGATTAGCACTTTTTACTCTCTTTGGCATGGCACTACTTTAAAGGAAACTTTTGTACTTGAAACATTTTCTTTAGTTGGCGTATATGTGCCTTATACTGGAAGTTTTTTTTTTTAATTAAAAAAAAATGATTGTGCTTTCATTTTGCACTTTATTATGTTTTAATTTTAAGTATTTTTACACACTAAACTTGGAATAATTTTCTTTAATTAAAATAGCCATGCCAAATACTGGAAGTATTTCCCTTATTCACACTGTATCTGTTCCTTTATTAACAAGACACCAGTTTTCATTTTATTAAGAGAACAAAATGTTTAAAACCAAATGCGTTACATTAGGCTGCAGGTAAGAAACTTTGTTTGAAATATGTTTTTATTTAAGGTATCTGTGCATTTAAGTAATTTTCTTTGCCTAATACTGAAAGTATTTTCAGTTCAGTGTCTGTTCCTTAACTAAAAAGACACCAGTTTTACACTTGTGTGGCATTTAAGAACCAAGGACTTAAACTCACTAAGTGTAGTGCCTTTTAAGAAACCCAATACTTTAAGTTTTTTCTTTGTTAAAGTCTCTGCAGCTAGTGTCCTTGAATTGTATTTATCTGCAACATTGTTGTATAATTACAGTTTTGCACAATAAATATTCTCAAAACTACATGCGTTTCTTTCTTTCTTAAAAAAGAACAGAAAAAAAAGAGCAGTTTGACTTTCCTTAGGGTCTATGTAACCCAGGGATGGGCAACTGGCGGCCCACGGGCCGCATGCGGCCCTTGTCCTCAGTCAGTGCGGCCCGCCAGTCAATTTCCAAATATTAATAAATTTTTATTTGCACAGGCGATAGAAGCAAGAGGACCATTTTACCACATTTGAACTGGATTCCAATTGTAATTATATTTTACAACGACAGAGGGCGCTCCCTCGTAACGCAAGAGGCCCTTAACCACGCATTACGGTCTCGCCTTTGGTGTCACCAGGCCTCTTCCGCAGCGCGACGAAGAGAGAAATGAGCGGTCAAAAAAGAAAACTGGACCAAGAGAACCGTGTCTTCCAGGCAAGATGGGAAACAGATTATCTTTTTATAGAATTCAAAGGGAAACCTATGTGTTTAGTGTGCCTGGAAACAAAATCAGCCATGAAGGATTTCAACTTGAGTCGGCACTACAACACCATGCACAAAGACAAATATGACAAGTACACCGGAGCTGCCAGAGCCGCTATCGCCGCTGACCTCAAAGGAAAAATACATCGACAGCAGAGCCTTTTACAAAAGCTACGACTACACAGGAGTCCTCTCTTATGCATCTTATGCGGTTTCCTTGAACTTGCTAAAGCAAAGAAGCCATTGTCAGACGGTGAAACAGTGAAGCTGATGTGCAGTAGAGATGGCTAAAGCTTTTGGAGATGATAACATGGCTAAAACTTTGAAACAGTCTCTCTGTCCCGTCGCACAGTCACGCTGAAGAATTTTTGACATTCAAAATCATGTCGAGGGAAAGCTAAAAAAAGTCATGCATGACTGCAAATACTTCCGCTAGCATTGGACCTAAAGTACAGATGTGATGGATGTAAGCCAGCTCCTCATTTACACAAGAGCCATTGACAATTCATTTGAAGTGCACGAGGAGTTACTGAAGTTGGTGTCTTTGCATGACACTACCAAAGGCAAAGATATTTTCAATGCCGCTGAAAGTGTTGTAAGAGAGCATGGGGCTTTGACAAGCTTTCTGCTGTTGTCACCGATGGCGCACCATCAATGCAAGGAAGACACACTGGATTTGCCGGGCTCTCAGACAGAGCGGCATTGACTGCCCAATACTGCACTGCATCATACACCAGGTGGGTAAAATATTGCTAGCTAACTATATAGTTTATGAATGTGAGTATTATTTATAAGAATAATTCTCACAGGCTAAATCGCGATTTCCTTTGATCTTACAGGAGGCCCTCTGTGCGAAGACAATCAACTTCAGCCACGCCATGGATTTAGTTACCAAGGTTACCAATCTCATTCGAGGACGGAACCGGTCTCTCAACCATCGGAAGTTTGTTGCATTTTGGATGAAGTGAGCCGCTTATGGGGATTTACAGATGCACACTGAGATCAGATGGATGAGTCGCTGGAAGTGCTTGGAGAGGTTTTTTGCATTGCGCGGCTGAAATCCCAGTTTTCTTGGAGGGCAGCCTTCGCTGTGATACAAGTGCTTACTGCAGTAAACTCAGAGACACAGAGTTTCTCTGCGACATGGCTTTCCTTACAGATATTACCTCACATCTCAATCACCTGAATATGCAGTTGCAGGAAGAGGCCAAACTGTGTCAGATCTCTATGCACACATGAACGCATTTCAGCGTAAACCAGCCCTGTTCCAAGAAGGCTTTTCTTCCCGACCATCCAAATTTGGCACACTTTCCGCCTGTGCAGACATGCAAAAGATGTCCCCGAATGCACGAAGTCATTTCTGAAGTACAGAGCCGACATAGCAACACTGCAGCAGCAGTTCAAGGACCGCTTTCAAGATTTCTACGCCATGCAGCCACTGAATTGCGTTATTCACTGACCCCATGTCTGCTGCTGTCAGCGACCAACCCCGGAGTTGCAGCTTGAACTGTGCGAACTGCAGTCAGACCCCTTCTTTGAAGCAAAGCGAAGTGCGAGGGGAATTTCATTTTGGAGATTGCTACCGGAGTCCCGCTTCCACTCCTAAGAGATTTTGCACTGTCAATTGCCAGCATGTTTGGGAGCACTTACATCTGTGAGAGCAGCTTCTCAACAATGAAGCACATCAAGTCAAAAGAGAGAAATAGACTGACAGATGAAACACTGTTCCAGCTCATGCAGATTGGATGCACAAACATTGAAATTGACATACAGTCTATTGTAGGCCAGCAGGAGAGGCCACAAGTATCTCATTAAGACAGAACTTTATACAGCTCCACCTGTGGGTGAGTGTCAAAGCTTTTTGAGATAAATGTATGCTTATTTACAACATGTCATGGAATGAGAAGAAAGAAAGTATAAATGCACACCAACCTTGCACTAAAATAATTGTATTGTGTATCAGTCCGCAATAGATATTTCTTCTGTATTAATTAAGTGAATGAAGCTTTTTCTTAATGCATTTGTGTTTGAAAAATAGAAATGTTGGTACAATAAATTTTGATAACCGGTATATGATGTGTTCATTTTAACTATGGCTAATTGAGTGATGGGGTTATGCTGAAATCACAATTTGGCCCTCTGGTAGTGAGGATAGAATTTGTGTGGCCCTCTCTGTCATCAAAGTTGCCCATCCCTGATGTAACCTATTCTGAAATTGTCCTATTATAATTTATATATCGCAATATATATCGTTATCGCAATAGGCTGCAATGTATATCGCAATATGGATTTTAGGTCATATCGCCCATCCCT
>JALXJV020000003.1:37690610-37723089 GCA_024633595.2 Lepomis macrochirus | reverse complement strand
TTCACTCTGTGTTTGTCGCTCTACCTTGATTAAAAAATAATCTATTCTCGAATGTACTCCATGAGCAGCAGAGTGATGCGTAAAATCTTTTTCTGCTGGATGTAGGCTTCTCCATACGTCTGTCATTCCCATCTCTTCTAATGACACATTTATAAATTTTGCCAAATGCCTTTTGTTTTTTTTTATGACTCGTTGTGTCCATATTATGATTCAGAACTACATTTAAATCACCTCCACAAATTAGAGTTCCTTCTGTTTCTGTTATTGCAATTAAATCGAACAAGTTTTTGAAAAAGGTTTTGTTACTCTCCGGGGGTGCGTATACATTTACCAAGGTTATTAATTCATTTTCTATTCTTCCTTTTAATATTATGTATCTTCCTTCTTTATCTTTTAATTCCTTTTTATACTCAAATTGTACTGCGTTCGAAATTAGTATCGCAGCACCTCTTCTACGTCCTTCTTGATATGAACTGTGGTATAAACTTTTGTAGCCATACTTTTTTAATTTTTCATGCTCTGTTTTGGATAAATGAGTTTCTTGTAAGAATATAATTTGTACTTTTTTCCTTTTTCAGTTTTGTCATCACTCTTTCTTTTTTACTCAATGCATTCAAACCATTCACATTCAGCGACATTATCTTGATATCAGTCATAACTATGATTTACTATTCCCTTTAAATATGCTCCCAAGCAACACAAAACAGAACAAGCATGAACTTTGCAACCTAAACATAAACCAAAAAACCGGCGGACTTTCAAGCATGGGGTATCTTTCTTCCCCAAGTCCCAGTTGGTGGGTGGAGAGGATATCCTCACCCCTACTGAGGGCCCCTCCCTAGATCTCGTACTACTCCCATCCTGTGGGGTACCACTCCATCTAGACATGTCCAACTTAAATCCCTTACCCTCTCCCAGTCGGTTTTAATGAATCCTCTTTTCTCGCAGAGTCAACTTCTGAAAGCAAAACATTCTAAGATTTCCACTGGAAGCTTTGTAATTTTTCTCTCACTCGGTGTGCTGCGTCTCGCTCCCGATCTTTCCCCTTCACTCGCTGCCATCCCGCAGCCCCTCGCTGTCTCTCCCCCGCTGCCGTGGTGTCTCCTCCGGGCTCAGCAACCGTGTAGCCCTTTCCTTCATATCCTGCGCTGCTGCCCTGGCACTGTCATATGTCTTCATTCCGTTCTCCCAATGAATCCGAATTTTAGCAAGCGATGTCTGAAAGCGTATTCCTTTCTCCTTCAATATTTTCTTAATGGCCGTATATGCCTTTCTTTTCTGGACAATCTCGGTCGGGTAATCGTGGTCGAAGTAGATTTGTTTACCCGTTACCTGGATCTTTTCTGCCATGCTTTTTTTCAATATCATTTCTTTGGTCTCAAACTGCAGAAAGTTAACCACGACTGACCTCGGTGTTGCATTCGGGTTCGGTTTTGAGGTGAGGGCTCGGTGGGCTCGTTGAATCTGGAGTTCGGTCCCCTCCGGAAGTTCGAGTTCCTTCTTAAAAAGTTGTTCCAGAAAAGTAGTTGTGGATCTCCCTTCTACTTCTTCTGGTAAACCGAAGATTCTGATATTGTTTCTCTTTGATCTCCCTTCCAGATCGGTTAGTTTTTCCTGCATTCGCTGTACTTGTTCCACCATCTTCGTTAGCACCTCATTAGCATCCACCTTCCACTCCTCCACCTCAACTATGCGTGTCTGTGCCTCGCTAATGCTCACTTTCTGTGCCTGTAGCGCCCGGTCGCTCTCGGACAGCCTACGGTCTATTTCTTGCCGAAGACCAGTTATTTCTTCCTTCAATTCTTTCTTCAGCTCGTCTTTGAATACGACCAGCTCCCGGCACAGCTCTTGTTTAAGGGCTTTAATATCACCTCTAATATCTGCGAGCCCATTTTGCAGCGTCTCCGTGTTAGCTTGTTCTTCCATGCTCTCTGCTGGGGCTTTTTCGTGTTACGCTAGCCGTTGCGTTCGGAGATTTCTTCTGTTACAGGCAGCTTTTCAGTTCTGTCTTGCTTTTCATAGTTTTTCCGACTTCTCCTCTTGCTTATCCCACTCATTCTTTAGATTTATCTATCGAGTACCGATATTGTTGTGGGCATTTTAACCCGACTTTGGAGAGCTAACTGACTACACTCCTATTCCCTCCGCCATCTTGGGGTCCGTTCCGGTCCGCTGCTCTTTAATCCAAAAACCCCGTCTTCATCTCCCAATGACTGTACTTATGTCAGAGGTCAGATCGAAATTGCAATGTGACCACAGCTATTTTCAAATTACAGGAGGTGTAACGTTTATTAAAGGAGAAATGTGTCATAATTCCATTTTTTTTTTTTTTTTTTTTTTTTTGATTAAATATTGAGGTGCTTCAAAGACTTTGTTTGGTGCAGATCCCTGCAAAAATCACACAATTATCATTTTAATGTATTTCAATGAAGATGGGAAGCGACTGTGGCCCAGGTGGTAGAGGTGGGTTGTCTGCTGATCACAGGTTGGCGGTCTGATCACCACCTCCTCCTGTCTGCATGTCGAATTCAATTCAATTCAATTCAATTCAATTTTATTTATATAGCGCAAATCACAACAACAGTTATCTCACAGTGCTTTTCATAAAGAGTAGGTCTAGACCAGTACTCTGAAGTTATTTACAGAAGCCCAACAATTCCCACCAAGAGCAAGCACTAGGCGACACAGGCAAGGAAAAACTTCCTTTTAAGAGGCAGAAACCTCGAGCAGAACCATGGCTCAGGGTGTGCGGCCATCTGCCTCGACCGGTTGGGGGTGAGGGGGAGAGAGAGAGACAGAGAGCAAGAGAAAGAGAGAGAGCAAGAGAAAGAGAGCACAGTGAGGCAACCTACACAGTATACACATAGAGGTACAGACAGTAAAGGTAATGTTGCTATAGACTGAATGAAAAATGGTGCAGATATTTATAGTAATGTTAATGATAATAATAATAACAGTAATAATAGCAATAGGACTAGTAACAGCAGTTGCAACTGTAGCAGAGGGCGTCGAGCAGGAACACGGGGGCAGCAGGAGACTCCCAACCACAGATCCAGACTCCACAGCTCCAGAGCCAGCAACACCCGCAGGAAGCGACAGGAGGAAGCACACGACCACGGGAAAGGGAAGAAGTTGAGTTAGTAACATGCATTAATGGGATGAGGTTGCATCATGGGAAATCCCCTGGCAGTCTAGCCTATAGCAGCATAATTAAGGGATGGTTCAGGACTCACCCGAGCCAGCCCTAACTATAAGCTTTATCAAAAAGGAAAGTCTTAAGCCTACTCTTAAATGTAGAGACGGTGTCTGCCTCCCGAACCCAAACTGGAACCTGGTTCCACAGGAGAGGGCCTGATAGCTGAGCAGCTCTGGCTCCCATTCTACTTTTGGAGACTCTAGGAACCACAAGTAACCCTGCATTCTGGGAGCGCAGTGCTCTGGTGGGGTAGTAAGGTACTATGAGCTCTTTAAGATAAGATGGTGCCTGACCATTAAGAGCTTTTATGTGAGAAGAAGGATTTTAAAATCAATTCTGGATTTTACAGGAAGCCAATGCAGAGAAGCTAAGACAGGAGAGATATGATCTCTTTTACTGGTTCCTGTCAGAACACGTGCTGCAGCATTCTGGATCAGCTGCAGAGTCTTAATGGACTTTTTGAAGAGCCTGATAATAAGGAATTGCAGTAATCCAGTCTAGAAGTAACAAATGCATGGACTAGTTTTTCTGCATCATTTTTAGACAGGATGTTCCTGATTTTTGCAGTATTACGTAGGTGAAAAAAGGCGGTCCTCCTTGAAATTTGCTTAATGTGAGAGTTAAACGACATGTCCTGGTCAAAGATAACTCCAAGATTTCTCACAGTGGTGCTGGAGGCCAGGCGATGCCATCCAGGGAAACTATATCTTTAGATAATGCGTCCACGGAGGTGCTTAGGGCCTAGAACAATAACTTCAGTTTTATCTGAGTTTAACATTAGAAAATTGCAGGTCATCCAGGTTTTAACATCCTGAAGACACATTTGAAGCTTAGCTAACTGATGAGTTTCATCTGGCTTGATCGATAGACATAACTGAGTATCATCTGCATTACAATGAAAGTTTATGGAGTGTTTCCTGATAATATTGCCTAAAGGAAGCATATATAAAGTGAAGAGGATTGGTCCGAGCACAGATCCTTGTGGAACTCCATGACTAACTCTGGTATGGATGGAGGACTCATCATTAACATGTACAAACTGGAATCGATCTGATAAATAGGACTTAAACCAGCTTAGAGCGGTTCCTTTAATGCCAATTAAATGTTCCAGTCTCTGTATTAGGATCTGATGGTCAATGGTATCAAATGCAGCACTAAGATCTAGTAAAACCAATACAGAGACAAGTCCTTTGTCTGATGCAGTTAGGAGGTCATTAGTAATTTTCACCAGTGCTGTCTCTGTGCTATGATGAGCTCGAAATCCTGACTGAAAATCCTCAAATAAACTAGTGTCTTTGGGAAAGACACTGAACCCCGGGTTGCTCCCATGCCACTGGGGATGCAACAGCAGTGCATTCCTAATTACCATTTGTTCAAGTTACTTCTATACCATACTGAAACAGGTGGAGACCAAAGCATGACCACTGGCTTATATGGAGCGAAAATAGTGCATGTTATTTATCTTTGCCCCATCTGTGTGAGAGAGAATTGAGTTCATTTTGTTAATCAGATATTCAGAAGTGTACACATTTTTCTTCACATTGCAAAACCTTATTTACATTTTTAAATCTTGCAACACGTGTGTAAATAATATATGCACTATTTAGCTCCATAGATAAATATAAAAGTGAGTAGAGCAGCCCTTTAACCAGGGTCTAATTTCCACCAGGCCTGGGCCCCTCATTTTACATTTTCACTTTAAGTCATCAGTAAAAAAACTAGGTTGGAGGTTGGGCGGTCATAGGACACTATGACCGTCAAACCTCAAAATCAGATGGGTGAAGCTCTGAGTTGATCAAAATGTTAAAACGCTAATCGTTACCTTGAGTTATTATCCTGTGTTTTTGCCACTGTCAGATTAATTTTCTGGTGATTCTATTGATGCTAACATAATTTCTTTGTGCATTCATCTGCAGGTGGTACAGATAGCACTGAAGTTTACAGAGCTCCATGAGACTCTGGTGGCCCCGAGGGTTCTTGAGCTGGCAGGTGAGGTTCTTGATACAGGAGACCCAATCATAAGGCCTCTCTGGTGGATTGCCAATGATGACGAGGCGGCTTATAAGATTGACTCCCAGTTCCTTATCGGGGACGACCTAATGGTGGCTCCGGTGTTAGAGCCTGGAAAGCAGGAGAGGGACATCTACCTGCCTGCAGGACGATGGAAAAGCTACAAGGGGGAACATTTTGATGTAAAGAAAGGCCACATGTACCTCACTGACTACCCTGTGGACCTGGACGAGATAGCTTTCTTTACATGGGTTCACTGAGGACATTAAAAGACTCATAAACACACACATACACATACTATATGCACATGTACCTTCTTGTGAGCACACACCAAGACTTGTTTGTTTTTCAAAAGGAAATGACCACTAGTGTGATTCTGGTAAAGATTTAACCTTGTGTCTCCACTGACCTGTTCTTTATCTGGACACCTGCCTGCAGATTATAACCGTCCATCCAAAGAATAAGAATGAAACTTGTATTCACTTCTGATTCTCTTGTTCCATCCGTAAGCTGATCCTCATCCTCATCCTCATCCTCATGTGCCTTCCACAGCCAATAGATTGTATGATCACCGCAGTCTTCCACCTAAGCTTAGATTACTGTCCCACAGCATGTTTTTCTTACAGAGCAGGTGAATTAACAGTGTGACAAGGTAACTGACGTGTCTTTATTGTGGCTTGACAGAGTTGGGCACAGAACTGGCAACAAATGCACTCTGAGTTGGACAGATGCACCCTTGCTGAGAGGGCATTCCAACCTTATAATACCAAGGCGACTGCCGTATTGTGGAAACATAAAGACTTTTGTCTTTAACATTTTAACATGCATTCATTTGTAGCAACACGTTACTCATTTGATAATTTTTAAGTTACTTAACTATTTTATTAACTATTTTCTTTAGATTGTTGGATCGTGTTTTAGTGTAAATACAGTAAATTCACATGATCCTGGGTTTAAATTTGGGATGCTAGTAATGATCAACGGACTAGGAATATTTTTACGTCAATATCAGCTGACCTGTAGTGCCATTCTCTCATTTCAGTGCCAAAATCGATCTACTGCTATGTGCTTTTTTTATCTGTAAAATTCACAGCTCAGGGCAGAATTAAAAGAAAACATTTGTAATTGAATGGATTCAATTGTGTTGATCCACAGCAAGACATTAATTTATTATACCAGTGCTACTGGTTTGCCTTGTAGAACCGGTATTGTTCTCAATAATGCCATATTTGAATGTACATGTCGGCCTTGTGACTTTATTTGCCTTATCAGCTGAACTAAGCAAAGCCAGTAAAGCGATAAAACACTCACCTTTGCCCATAGTGATTTGCTTGCTGTTTTGTACCTAACATTTTAAAGCACTGAGATTGCAAAGTACAGGAGTTTTATCTGAATATATGTCTGTCTGCTCAGTACACTGATTTCTGGCATGAGGGTAAAGCACACTAATGGTTAGGTCAGCTAAATGCCTTGCCTAGAGATAATTATATTAGCACTGTTTTTGAAAATACTACATATAGATTGTTATTTTGGGGTTTAGAGCATCATTCAAATGATTCTGAAAGTTGCTGTTTGTTGAAATATGAAACAATCGTACTATAAATTGGTTGTTTCTGTGACCATCAGATGGAGCCAGCCAACACAGTGGCTTTGCAGGTAAATTAGACAGTGTTGCTATAACACAAATGCATTATTTTTTATTAGGAATAATAGTAGAAACAGAGTTTGAAATGTTTCTCAAGTGAATGGTTGGTAATGTCTTTGTTCTTGCTGTAGGTTCTAAATCAATATTATTTTCTGCATTATGAAAGTAGACAGCCAAAGAAAGCATGACATGGTTGTTGCATTTTCTGTATATGAAGTATATATTTGTTGCTGTTGCAAAAAGCTTGTATGTTGAATGTTGAAAAAAAGTTCCAAAGGTTGTTTTTACCCTAAACATAACTGTGTAATCCTTGTATTTTCACGACAACAACTCCGTTTTACATGGATTATTCAATGAGTGCATCTTTGAACAAACTGAACCAACTTTGGATAATTTCAGAGATAACATCACTTGTAAACCACTAGGTTTTTATCCACCTATAAAGTCTGTTTTATTCTCAGTGTGCCATATTATTTATTTGTAAATATTTATATGTATGGAGAGAGACAGAGAGAGAGAGAGAGAGAAATCTGTAATAAATCTACAGATTTATCAAGCTTCATTTCTGGTACAGAGCACACCAAATACTTCCAGTAGTAACCAACAGCATCAAACCACAAAGTCTAAAATCTTAAGGTCTGCCTCATTAATCCTCAGGATCAACAACTAATATAATTTACTGTTTTGTTCATATTTTATGTCCTTTTTGTCACTCGTCTTTCTAATTAAGGTTCATGACGAACCAAATATGTCTGTAAATGTGATGTAAAATTAAGAAATTAAAGAATTAAAACATGAAATGATCAGTCATAGGCCTATTGTGGTTTTATTGAACAAATTTCAGTCCATATTATTTACTGTTTTCATATATTGAACATGTGTCTATTCTTAGTTGTAAAATTGGGTAAGAAAAAGGTAAAATATTCTTTAACTGTAGTTGTTAAGACTGCAACAGACTGGAACAAGTGCCTAATAGGCTACACAAGTACCACTTCACAGGAATACAGTTTTAAGTCACATTTTTACAATACACTTTTTATATCTTGGTTGTTTTGAGCAAGGGAGCACAAAAGTAGTCATCAAAAATATTCTCGGCCTGAAGGATGGGTGAAGGATTTTAGTTATCAAGTTGGGAACTTAGGTTGTAGGAGTAACAAACTGGGAAAAATGTTAGCTAGGGAAACTGCTTTCAGTGTTTCTATCTGTTTTAATATCTGGGTCTGTTTGTTTTGGAAAGGAGGAGACCTCTACAGACACTATGGCTACAGGTGAAATAGTTCATTGAACAGGATGTGTCTGTGGTGGGTGCTGTTTCCTTTGGGCTCTGCACAGGCACCTCACCAAATGTCCTTATAAGTAAAGGAATGAAATAAGTTTACAGGCACATTTTATGCCATATATTCTCTTTTACAGAAGAAAGAATTATATTTTCCACTGTAAGCAGATCACACCAAATCTTTTCTGCATTTTCCTGTTGGATGAAAGGGTGAGAGTTTGTTGAACTTTCCGTGCTTTGCAAAATAATCAAAGTAGTTAAACCAGGAAGTCTTGTGTGTCTCCTGATCCTTATTGTTAATCATCAGAGTAAACAACTAACTGTATAATATATACATTTTTCACGATTGTTAATATTTCACATTGTTACGAACCGTACGGTCTGTGTGCTGTGTCTGTGTTGCTGTGGGTGTGTCTGCCTCTCTTTTGCAGGTCTAAGTGATGCTCGGCTGATTTCGCGGCTGTGGCTGATTGGCAGGCAATTAGTGGGCCACATAAGCAAAGCCAGTGGAGTGCTCTCGCTCTCACTTCAGGTCTCACTGCTCACGTCTCACCTTTCCTTGGACCCCCAAGGTTCCACTTGCAACTTCTCCTCGCGTCGCCAGGTCAGTGACTCCGGGGAGGCGGTTGTCAGCTCGGCGTCCCCAATCTGTGGAAGCCGGTGTGGTGAGCGACGGGCAACCTCCATGTGCTTCCCCAGCGCTGTGGGAGCCGTGGAGACTGTGTGGCTTTTTTCTGTCGCATCCTAAGTTACTTTAGTTTAGTTACTTTATATATTTTACATCGTCTCTTGTGTTGACAGAGATCGTTTTTTGTTCATTAATCGTCTTTGTCGTTACGAATAAACACATTAACTTGACGCATGTTTTGAGTTCTCCTTGGTTTTCTCAACCCGGTTATTTATCTTTTGTTCGTCCCACACCCCTAGACAAGCCGGGGACGTAACACACATCATAACCTCCATAACCAGGCCCCTTCTGACACAAACCTCCACCACTCAGGACCAAGCACCGTATGTGGGGCGACAGAGCTTTCACCCATTGCAGCCCCCTCTCCCTGGACCTGGACTTCAAATCACTCATCTAAACCCACTGCTTTAGACTAGCTTTTAACCTCGAATGTTACATTGCACCTGCTGCTAATTGTTATTTATATGTCTCCCCTAGGCTCTTATGTATTTTTTTTATTTCAAGTTTTTTTTTAACCTATTTTCTATATTTGTATTTTATATATTTTAAATGTACATAACTACTCGTTTTATTGTAAACTATCTTTCTCTGTTCTTTCACTGTCCTTTCTCATGAGGGCCTGATAACAAGGCTATTACTGGCTCTAAATAGTGATGTGAAATGCAGAACATATGATATTCATGGAATCATTTATTTTTCTTTCTTTAAGTAACACAAATTGTGTCAGAAAAAAAGTAAATCGTAGATATCAATATTCCAGAGCCTCAGAGAAAGAGTGTGGTGATGGCTGAGGATACCAGCAGGAGGAGGACACTACAACCAGTGGGCATGGCACTGTTGCACAAATCCCCTTCACAGCATTTCATGGGGCTTACACATAAAGCACTGTTTTGGCAGCCCTTGGTGACGATACCTGCAAGACATGATGAAAAACAAAAGGAAGCCAAGCATGCAGATCAGCAATATATCAACTCATTTGATAGATGTTACATTTGAGATGCTAAATATTAACTATAAATACTTCTGTTGTGGAAGAACAACTTACCAACATTAAGGGAGAAACAACGGTTCATGTTGTCAGGACAAGTTGAGGTCTGTGTGCAGGATCCTGTACCAGTGGATATACATGTGTAGCATCTCAGTCCACATGCTATACAGAAATACAGAACACCGTTATAGTTCAAGACACTGCAAATCTAAATCTAATTATTTCCCACACCCCATGTTTCCAAGCATGTGATATTTCCTATTGCAAGAAGACACTCATCACAAAAGTCTCTGGTATTCTCTTTGGCAACCACAGAACATTTTGAGAAAGTAACAATTGAGAAAAAATATATGCTGCTGAATATATGAATCCTAATTCAATATAAAAACTGGATAACAGACATTATACTACAAAGTGGATGCGTTGTAAATGGTATTTTTTAAAATCTTACAAGAGTAAAAAAATATTTCCAACCTTTTATTATTCAAGATAAATATTTTTAAAATCATACATTTGATAAAAATAACATGATCACACTACTCAAATTCCCCCTTTTTCAGGATCAACAAAAACCTTTACACATCAATAACTTTAATTTCTTTGTGTTACATTGTAGAGCCAAAGCACATGAATCAGAAGCTGTTCTTACCTGCAGACAGAGTCACCAACAGGACCAGCGCTCCATAGAGCTGCATCGTGAATGTAAAGAAAACTTTTATTCAACCCTGTGAGAGGAGAATTAGAGGGAAGATGTGAACTCTTACTTAGCCTGCCTTTTTATAGGCAGTTCAGCTCAGTTCAAACATTGACAGTGCCATTTCCTTATAAAGTCCCCTCCCAACTGAACAGTGAAATGAGATTTTGGTAATAATAATTGCTTTATTTGTGGGTTTAGAGGTTACACTGCAAAAATACATGTTCAGGACTTGAACATCGAGTAACGAGTGGATTTGTCCTGTTCTCATTTCATGGGGGGAAAGGTTACACTCTTACAGCTTCAGACAATCCTCCATAGGTTAGATTGTCACGTTCACTTCATAGATTTGTCCTCTTCCTAAAAAACTTTTGTGTAGTGAAATGAAGGTGACTGTCTGAAAATATGAACATTAAAGCATAATAACCACTGTTACAGTAGAAACTTCTTATAGTCTGGGTCAAATTGATCACTATAAGCTGTTGATTATTATAACCACTTTTTCTTTTTCTATAGTTGTCATGCAGATTACCATCTCATAACATTTGTATTTTCATTATATATAAACTAATGAAACGGTGAGATTCTGAGTGAACTGGAGAATGTTGAATGGGTGTGGTGCAGCTGATATATATGTCTGTTTAAAATAAGTGAAATAGTGTGGTGCAGCTGATATATATGTCTGTTTAAAATAAGTGAAATAGCTCATTGAAGATAGATAAGTACAAAAAAAGAAAGAAAGTTATGAATATTTACAGGAAATTCTGTGATGCAACTTTTTTTAGGCTGATACTAGCGTGTAAGAATAAACAGGTGCATTTCAAAAAATAAAAATATCATGAAAAAGTTAATTTTCTTCTATAATTTAATTCAAAAATTTAAACTTTCATATTACACAAAAAGTGAAATATTTTTAGCCTTTTTTATTTTAATCTAGATGATTAGGGCTTACAGCTCATGGAAATAAAAACTCCTCTATCTTAAAGTTTATTAGAATTTTAGAATAAAGAATTCACAATACAGAAATGTCAACCTGAGAAGAGCTTTTTTGATTTAATGTTTGCACGTTTGCAAATGACTCCCTTATTTCAATAATCCTCTTTGTATGGCAAATGGAAATGATCTATGTGATAGGGCCGTCTGAAGTAGAATTTCATCCTTGAAATGCCTGCTATAATGCGGCTGTCATAGGAGATTTGATGTTCATATACAAGGCACAAGGTTGTTTATTAGGTATAATATAACTAATAACAACCCATTATACATTAATACACTCATTAAAGGACATACATGTGGGTTCTGTAAACACAGCCTACATTTATCCTTCATTAGCCTATTTGCATCGGCTAACCTTGTGATTTTTGCATGTTTACAAATGACTCACTTATTTCACTGGTCCACTTTGTATGGCATATGCAAACAAGTGGTGGTATGATCTGTGTGATAGGGCCGAGTTTCCTCCTCGAAATGCCTGCAGCATAAGAGATTTTCCTATGCTGGGTGCAGCGGCCCTCTAAAGTCTGTAGATATGCACTGCAGACCCACAGCAACACGACCCTGACGGTGCTCAATAATGTAGCCTACGATATCTGGGTGAAAATTTGGAGCCTTAAAGACATTTGCCTGATTTTCTGAATGTTTGTGTCTGCCCAGCTCATTCATATCTGCGACAAGAGCCCGAGACCTGGCGTTCTTCTGCGTAACTGCGCACACAGCCTGGCTGAAAGCTTACTTTGGTTAATGAAGCCTAATGCAGATTACAGACTGGTTAGGCTAAGTAATAAAGGTATTAAAAGTAGATTACTGACCCAAAGAAAAAACTGGAGTAAAGTGCAGTTTACAAAAAAGAGTGTGAAAGGTGTCAATGACTTATTTTATTGTATTTATTTATTTAGCAAATTTGAGTTACTTGTAACAAGCTACTACCAACCCTGCTGGAGGCATTCTCACTACTGTCTTTAGGTAGGCTATAAGTAACAGCAGCACAAAAGAAAACTCTGTAATATTGAGTCACTTTGCTGCACCTACCTTGAGCAAACTCTTTTTTTTTCTCTCTTGATTTTTCAGCATCACCACTGCGTTGTGTTGCATGATTTTTGTTCGTGATTCAACTGTTTATTTATGTCTGATGTGGAGTGTGTGATTCATTGATTGACTAGTCATAGTAAACCGCCTCGGCTATATGAGCCAACTCCGTAATCAAAACATAGAAACCTAGAGTGTGTACATGATTGTGCGGCCCCTTTGTTGTGTCTGCTGCCAAGGCAGTGTGTGACTTTTGGTAAAGATCTAAAGGGTCATTATAGTTTTCAGCTGCCACTAGCGGTGTGGTTTTAAGATTGCAACCAGGCATGTGCTCAGTATGAGTAGTATGTAGCTCCAGTACCGGAGGCTGCAGTTTCAGGACCGCAATTCTAGGACCGGAACTGCATTTCTAGGACCCTTTGTTTACTTTGATACTGCCAGCTAGCTGGCTGGCTAGTTAGACAGCCCCCAAAGCCAATTACCCTTACCACAACCATCACAGAGTGTGTGCCTAAATTTAAGTTATTGATTATATGCATGTCAAATGGTTAACCTTACAGCTGGGCACATAATATTGGCTCGCATACGTGCTTGAACCATAGACTTGATCTCATGTACGAGTATATTCCAAAACACAACTTGGCATGCCAGACTGAATATTATAAATGAGATTGTTGCCACACTTTATAACAGTATAACAGCTGACTGTAGTGAATGGACTGTGTTGTTGTCACAATTTTGTTGCACTATTGTATATTATATGGGTCACGTTAGTTACAGTGAATGAGAGGTGGAGAAGCTGTGTACCTGAGTCTCGGTAAACAGACAATAAATCTAAATTGCGAATTACGAATTAGCTGGTTGGCCTTACATCAAGGCTAGTATAAACAAATCGCTCCACATTTGCTTTGTACTTGTACCGTTACATCATTTGTTGCAGAGTAAATCAACACTTTGACATAATGCTGGTGGTACACAGGATAGTAATATGAGTTGCATTAGCTGGTGAATTAATGTGGAAAGCAAAACAGCTTTGTGCGGGATAGCAACTGCTCTGCGTTAGCAGGCAGGCTAACATGACTCTCTCTGTGACTCAAGCCTTTCTAATGTTGACTGTTTTCACCTACATCATCTGGATTTCCTTTATTGTTGTTTTGTATCCTCACGTGAAAGTTATGTTGGAGTCTGTGTTGTGTCGGGAGCTGCTTTTTTCTGGTGTTTGTGGATAGAATTTAATTTCCTGCGAAGTTGTTGCTGTAGTCAGAGAGAGGCTTGGGAGCGCGCACTGGGCTACATCCCAAACCCGGTGCCTCCATATTAAAAGCAGAATAGTGGCTGTTCAAGCAACAGAGAAAACAAGCATGTGCTTCATTTCTAAGTGAGGCTACAGCCCATTGACAATAAGGCGGTAAAATTTGATTTATTTATAAGTGATTTCATTAAAAACTACATATAGCCCCTTTAACCTTGTGCATCTCTGACCTGTTCTTTATCGGGATGCCTGCCTGCAGTCTATCCATCCAAAGAATAAGAATGAAACTTCTGATTCTCTTGTTCCATCCTCCTCATCCTCATGTGCCTTCCACAGCCTAATAAAACCGATCTCAGATTGAAATCATGACATTCATTTTTTAGACTAATGCTACTGGTTTGCTTTGTAGAACAGGTATTGTTCTCAACAATGCCATTGTTGAATGACCATGTCTGCCTTGTGGCTTTATTTGCCACTGCTTCCGTTCAGCTGATCTACGCCAACCTTAGCACAGAGAGCCAGCAGAGCGATAAAACTCACCTTTGCCCACAGTGATTTGCTTCATGTTTCATACCTTAAGAGTTTTAAGCACTGGGATTGCAAAGTATACGAGTTTTATTATAAAATGAGCTATCTGCCATCTGAATATATGTCTGTCTGCTCTTACAGTACACTGATTTCTGGCATGAGGGTAAAGCACACTACTGGTTAAGTAGAAAAAATGCTTAAAAATAATTGTACTAGATAGAGCACTGTTTTTGAAATGTGTAAGTTACTACATATAGAATTGTTATTGGGATTAGAGCATCATTCACATGATTCTGGTGGTTGTTTGTTGAAAAATAAAACAATCTAAAATAGATCGACAGCCCAAGCATAGCTTCATGCATTCTTGGTAAGACCACCAGGTGGAGCCGAAATGTTAAAATCTTACATACAGCTGCTTTGACTGTAAACTACATATATCTATATATTTTTAAAAATGCATCTTTTGGAATAATATTGAAGTCATGTTGAAACCAGATGAACTGTGCAAAATTCCATCATATTTTCACAGTACTTGTGAGTGAGTTGTACATAAATCTGAAAATAATGTGAAGTGCCAGATACGCACAGTTAAACATCACTTAAAGGGATTTTGTCGCAACACTAAAACACTGAAGATTTTTGTGCAATCTGTCCAGTCATATTCTCTGTGACAGAGTTTGAAATCCTTGGTGGTTATGTTTCTCAAGTGAATGATGCTAACAGTTTTTCTTATTATGGTAAGTCAGTATGGTTTCCTGCATTATGAAAGTAGAAAGCATAATATGAAGTATATATTTGTTGCTGTGCAAAAAACTTGTATGTTGATCATTGAAAGAGGTTCCAAAGGTTGCTGTTACCTTAAACATAACTATGTAATCCTTGTATTTTCACATGACCACAACAATATGCTCTGTTTTACATAGATTATTCAATGAGTGCATCTTTGAACAAACTGAACTAACATTGGATAATTTAGATAAGGATAACATCACTTGTAAACAACTAGGTTTTTATCCTCCTATAAAGTCTGTTTTATTCTCAGTGTGCCATATTATCCAGCTTCATTTCTGGGACAAAACACACCAAATACTTCCTGCATTTTACTTGTGTCTCTAAAATGGTGAGAAAGTTTGTTGATCTTTCAGTGCTTTGAAATTTAACACATTGTGGTGATGAGTGTTAAAAGTAACCAATAGCATCAAACCACGAAGTCCAAAATAAGGTCTGCCTCATTAATCCTCAGGTGCAACAACTATCCATTTAGTTTGTTGATTTGATCATATGTTGTGACGTTTTTGTCACTCGTCTTTCCATTTGTTTGGTAAATAGTGATGTGAAATTGAGAACCTAAAGATTGAAACAATTAAATGATTGATCATATTACTATATTAAACAACTATCATTCGCTGTTTTTATATTGAACGTGTTTATTCCTACTTAGTTGAAAAATTAGTAAGAAAAAAAAATGTTATCAAGCTGTGGCTGTAGTGACTGTGCTTCAGAGAAAGACTGCAACGATGGCTGAAGTTTACTGGATCAGTGGCTTATACACAAGTCCTCTTCACAACAATCCAGTTTTAAGCCGCATTTGCGTTTTAGATCTTGGTAGACTATTACCTGCTTTAAATAGTGATCTGAAATGTATACCATATAAAGAATAATTTAAAAATAAAAAAGGTGTTCAGTGCAGCATTCAGGCTACATATTGAAGCATTTATTATTCTTCTTGAATTGTACAAATAGGGTCAGAAGTAGACAGAGTACAGCTTAGAAATAACAATATTCCAGAGCCTCAGAGAAAGAGTGTGGTGATGGCTGAGGATACCAGCAGGAGGAGGACACTACAACCAGTGGGCATGGTACTGTTGCACAAATCCCCTTCACAGCATTTCATGGGGCTTACACATAAAGCACTGATTTGGCAGCCCTTGATGACGATACCTGCAAGACATGATGGAAAAAACATCTGATTCACAAACAACAGAGCTACCAGGCATTCAGCGTAACAATATATCAGCTAAGACACTGTAATATTATTATATTATTAAATATTCCATCATTTTATATTATTCAAAATAAATATCTTTAAATTAATTAATTAATTTGATGAAAATAGAAGACTAGTCTTTTTGTAGGTTCCACAATAACTTAAATAAAAAAAACCTTTAATTTCTTTGTGTTACATTGTAGAGCCAAAGCACATGAATCAGAAGCTGTTCTTACCTGCAGACAGAGTCACCAACAGGACCAGCGCTCCATAGAGCTGCATCGTGAATGTAAAGAAAACTTTTATTCAACCCTGTGAGAGGAGAATTAGTCAGTTCATTTCCTCATAAAGTCTCCTCCCAACTGAGATGGTGAACATGTGACATTCCGCATCCACTGACATGTTTTTCACACTTGTTCATCTAGTTTCACTTAATCTGCCTGAAATACATATGAGTGGTTATATTTCAAATTACCTGGTAGAAACCTACCATTATTTAAAAAAGACAAAGGGCATGTTGTTATCTAATATTATTTGTGGGTTTAGATGTTACACTAGAAAGAGACTTGAACATCTAACCTGTGGGAGCTACAAGGTGCATAAATCAGAGTAACGAGTGTATCTGTCCTGTTATTATTTGATGTGAGAAAGTTTATACGCCTACAGCTTCAGACAAACCTCCATAGGTTAGATTGTCATATTTAACGTTACTTCATGGATTTGTCCTCTTTCTCAAATACTTTTGTGTGGCAGTGGCAGCGGCTGTCACGATCCTGTCCTGGGTGCTGTGTTTTGGGGGGTTTTATTCTGAGGGTTTGGTTTTGTATCTGCATGTTAGTTATGTCATCTGTTGTGTTTGGTTCTGAGTTTATTCATTTATCAGTTAGGTGTCTGTTAGTCTGTTGTGTTTTGGTATTTTCCTGATTTCGGTTCTGTCACAGCTTCATGTATTGGTTACTTAGTATCTGTCTTGTCTCGTATCTTGGTTCTTCCTGTACCATAGTTCATGTCTTTAGTGTTTTCTCCTGGTCTGTGTACTTCTGTGTTGTTTTGGATTTTGGATTTCTGTTGGGATTACCCTGTTTTGGACTTTGTTTATCAGCCACTCAGCCCGTAAGTGTGCTCGCCTTTTGTTTACTTCAATAAATCCTGTTGAACTTTACCTGCTCCGCCCTGCGTGTCCTGCATTTGGTGATCCTGCACAACAAAACATGTAAGAATTTAATCCCCACACTAACATGGATATAGTGGTGCAACGGGTTGCAGAATCCGTGGTATGGATCCCGTCCACATGGTGCAGCACGCAGGTGGACCGCGGATTGATTGCAAAGTCAATGATGATTTATCCTGTTTTACCTCAAAATATTCCTTTATTCTGAAAATGTCAAAAAACCCAGTTAGATTCTGTGCAGAACTTTGAACATGAGCAGAAAACCTGCTGAAACACAGGAGCTATTAAAGTCCAGGAGTTTCTAACTGAATTAAAATGATTCAATTTATTATTGATAAAGTGCAAAGGTGCCACACGCACATTTAAAGAGGTTACCTCAATCAGTCAGGCCTGTGTGTGTGTTGATTCAGCAGAGATGATATTAAAAGTTGATCTACAGGAGAAACATATCTGAAAGATGAGAGCTGCTCTGCATTATATTCTGTTACAGTTTTAGATTTTGAATTGTTTTATTAAACCTTTATTAAACCAGAATTTTTTTTTCCAAGAGTGTCCTAGCCAAGGCAGGCAGTAGTACAATTGGACATTTAAGATGGGAATAAATAATCAGTAACAAGTTCATAAAATATCAAAATGTTCGTAAATATTCAGCACAATTCAGCAACAAGGATGATCAAACGAGCAATCAGTCGTAACATCTGAAGGCAGAATTGCCAGCCTTCAAGTCATTTAAAAGCAACTGTGAAACAAAGATACAGCCCCTGTGGGCTAACTGAATTTTGTGTGTCCTTTTATGTACATAATTTCCACAATAAATGGATGCAGAAAATGCAGAAATTGGTGCAAAAAACATCATAATGTAGGAAACTAAGTGTTTAACATTCAAAATTTTCTGGGGAGTACCCCCAGACACCCCGCTTCATACTGTCACAGCTTTGTTGTTATACTAGGCTATTCCATTTAGACACAACATTAAAATTTAGCAGACATGACACAGTCAATACTGTTGCTTTGTTGTGCCATATAAGTACAGTATGTTTAGTATTGCTTTAATGCTTGGTGGAGGGTCAATTATTATGTGAAGATATGAGATTTTATATGCTGGTCTAAGCCCCCAATGTTTCAAGATCCTAATGCTGGTTTCAAACCAAGCGTGAATTTTCGCCTCGCAATGCTTTCCTTGCGTGAGTACATTCGCTGCAAGTGTTCACACACAACGCGCGTAAACGGCATAGTTGTCAGAGCCAAATCCGACCGTCTATAGGTGTTTATTTCTCCGAAGGTTGGAGCGCTGCTCCCTGCTCCTCTAGCCCAAGTTTAGCAGCTGTCAGCCGGCCTGCAGATTTTCAATCCCCTGCTCTATTCGGCCCTCTCCACACAACGCTCTGAAGCCTTGGTGAGGTATGGACAATCTCAACACTGATAGGCTATCGCGACTCAGCGTCATGCAACTTCTTCCTGTTGCATTCCTTCGCGTTGCCTTCACGTCGCTGCCCCCCCCCGGCCCCTTCATGTTGCTTCACACCACCCGACAGGAAATCGCGGCTTTACACATCTCTGAATTGACTTTGTGTGTAAACTCACCGCACCAAACGCTCACTTCCCTTTTGTTCTGAAAGCACCTTGCAGTGAAAGCAGTTTGGGTGGTGTGAAAATGCTCAGTAGCATCCCAATACGGTGCTCGCATAAATGGTCCTCCGTCTCAAAGTCCCGGGCTGAATTTCAGTCCCAGTACATCCCTGCTATTAGTTATAAAGTAAGGCCATAAAAAGAGAAAAAAAACATCACAAATACTTGTTACAAGTGCAATAAATTAACTTTAGAGTGAATTGACTACCACACAAAAAACGTGGTTTAATAGAATAATCACATTTAACAAAACCATACCGTAGTTGAGCGGCGGCAGCAGGTGGCAGTTTTTAAACGGTAGAAACGGTGGCAGCGGATGCTGTAACGTTATATGGATCAGATATGCCCAACACTTGCAGTTTGTGTTCAAATCTTTATTTTTCTTAAGTTGGAAGGTGATCCAAATAAAATTTTACTTCTTTTGTGGCGTCTGTACGGGGGAGTCGCGGTGTGAGCAGCTATATTGGTCCATTGTTTTGCCCTCCAGGTCACTGCGCATGTCACGAGACTGAAAACTATGAATTCAGTAAATACAACTGAATTGGACTGATTGGACTGTATTGTCTTATAGCAAGTTGGCATAAGCGGGGCCGGACGCCGCTATATCACTATGGGTGGGACACAGTTACAGACAGTTACAGGTGGGAAAGGGCGTCACTTTCTGTTCAAACATTGTTATATCAAAGATGTTATATGAATCTGGTTTTATCAGCTGGAAATTTTCAATGCACATGCACATACATTTCAAGTGCAAGTTACAACTATTATTCACAATAATGGAAAGCTGAGGCTTTCCAGTAGTAGTAATAACAATGAACATAGGCCTAATGCAGTTCTTCACCAAAACTCATTCATTACAGAATCATTACAGAATATTAGCACTGAGGACACAAAAGAGGTCCAAATCCTTTCAAGCACACTTCCAAAAACCATCATCAAACCTAGGTGATGTACTTTATCAGCTTAAATGCATGAGCAAGCATCCAGGAACTGCTGCTACTGTACACACACACACACACACACACACACACACACACACACACACACACATAATCCGCATTCACTGATCCACCACATTAACGTTAGTTAACTAGTTCTAGATTCAATTCAATAGACCAGCAATGCTGTTACAGTTCCATTACTGAGAGTGTTAATGATAACATAGGCCTTTATGCTATTTTCACTCACTAGGTAACGTTATGATAACATCAGCCTCATCTGGCTCGTTTTCTGAGTTTCAGTAACTTTAACGGCAGTAGCTTTAGCCGCAGGCTTACGAAAACACTAAAAGAGTGTAGTTTGCGTTTGCTAGTGTTTCACATCTCCTTTAGTGATTCACATTAGTTAATTTCAGACGTGCGCAGAGTGACTGCCACACAGCTGTGATGTTTGGTAGCTGAAGTCAGATCCTGGTCACAGGCCACGAAAGCCGCAAACGTCAGTTCAGAGCTTCACAACACAGACGGGGTGAACTTATGAATGAACATGTGAAAGTTATGCCACGAAACGATGTTGTTACATATCATCTCGCTATTTTAAGTGGGTATACGGAAATCTTTGACTATTCCTAGTGGGTATATGCCGTATACCTGCGTATCTCGTAGCCGGTGTAGTCCATCCCCCCATGCTGGGTGCACCTCGGACCGTACACATTGGCTGAGTGCTCACCCCTGGCTCACGCTGCTTGTTCTGCGACCTTCTCTCCCCCAAAGAGAAGCAGCCCCGCTTCTCTTTGGGGGAGAGAGAACGTCTCGGGTTACGTAGGTAACCCTTGTTTCCCGAGAAAGGGGAACGAGACACTGCGTCGGTGACGACACTATGGGAACGCCTTTAGGCGTGGCAGGGCTGAATGCGAATGAAAACTACTCCAATCCTATTGGCTTAATGAGAACGGTAGCATGTGACGGCATAACCGTAGGCGTATATAAGCACGCCGGCACATAGGTACGTTAGCTCTTACTATGAAGCAAGGCACTCCAGGCGGGAGAGGTGCGGTGAACCGACGCAGCGTCTCGCCCCTTTCGGGGAACAAGGGTTACCTACGTAACCCGAGACGCTCCTCGAGGGGAACTCGAACTGCGCCGGTGACGACACTATGGGAACGAGATACCCACTATGCCGCGCGAACCCCCGCCTGCCCTAGCGTGCAGGCAACCAGTGGGCACGACTTAGAGAGAGCGCACGGGTGCCGGGTGCGGAGGGAAGGTCCAGACTATAGAAACGAATGAAGGTGTGAGGAGTGGCCCAGCCAGCTGCATCACAGACCTCCTGCAGAGATGCTCCAGAGAGGAGAGCCGTGGAGGCTGCCATGCCTCTCGTGGAGTGAGCCCTTACAGCCATAGGTGAAGGCAATTGCGCACCTCATAAGCCAGGGAGATAGTCTGAACAATCCAATTGCTGATTGTATGTTTGGAAGTGGGGAGCCCAGCCTTGGGGGACCCGAAACACACCAGCAATTGGTCTGCCTTCCTCCATCGAGAGGACCTCAGAGTATATGTACTCAGTGCTCTGACAGGGCAGAGCAAATGAAGTCTCTCATCTTCTGCCGTCACATGAGGTGGAGGATGAAATGCCTGCAGTACCACGAGCCCCATCACGATGGTGGCCTCAGCTGACTCAAGGGGCTCGAAGGGGGCCTCAGCCAAAGCTTCGAGCACCACTGCCAGGTCCCAGGTGGGAACTCTGGGGCGAGTCGCAGGTTTCATCCTCCGGGTCCCACGGAGGAATCGTACGACCAATGGGAGCCTTCCCAGAGATCCATCCCTACAAAGGGTGTGAAAAGCTGATATGGCTGCCACATACACCTTGAGGGTGGATGGGGAAAGGCCTGCAGAGAAGCGGTCCTGCAAAAAGCGGACCTGCCATGGCGGAGAACCACACTCGGGTTGGCCAGAACGGCGCTACTAGAAGTAGTCGAATACCGTCCTGACGGTATCTCCAGGATCCCCGGGAGCAAAGCTGACTGGGGAAATGCGCATAGACGTAGCCTCGCCACGCAGTGTACCATGGCGCCCAGCCCTAGTGGGGCCGGGGTGTCAGGGAAAACCATAGAGGACAGTGCGTAGTCTCTTGAGACGCAAACAGATCCACGCCTATGGGCCCGAACCTTCCAGCACAATGACTCCACCACCTCGGGTGGAGTCTCCATTCCCCGGGCCTCAGCCCTGTCTCGACAGCAAGGTCTGCTCCCTGATTCTGAAGTCCCGGGATGAACATCGCTCTGATGGACAGTAGCCTCTGCCGGGACCACAGGAGGATCTGGTGCGCCAGTCTGCAAAGAGGGCGTGAGCACAGACCCCCCTGGTGATTCAGATAGGCCACCACTGCCGTATTGTCGGACCTGAAAAAAACATGGTGACCCTGGAATTCGGGCAGGAAGCTCCTCAGAGCCCGGAACACCGCCAGCATCTCGAGGCAATTGATGTGCCATGACGAATGATGCTCCTGCCAGACCCCCTGCGCCGGCGCTCCCATGACTGTGCCCCACCCAGTGAGGGAAACGCCTGTCGAAAGCGATTACACGGGCGACAACATGCCCCTAACTTGGGTCCCTGGGACAAGAACCAAGGCTTTTTCCACTCTGATAGGGCACGAAGACATCTGTGCGTGACCCGTATCAGGCGGAACGGATTTCCCCTCGGGGAGAATCCCTTGGTCTTCAACCACCACTGCAGGGCCCTCATGTGCAGTAAACCAGAAGGTATTACGCTGGAAGCTGCTGCCATGAGGCCCAATATCCTCTGGAAGTGTTTCCTTGTGATGGCGTGGCCCAACTTCACTCTCTTCACTGTGGTCAAAATGGACTGGATACGTGCTGGAGACAGCTGTGCCTGCATCGTTCCTGAGTCCCATATCACCCCTACGAACACAGTTCTTTGGGTGGGCACCAACACACTTTTCTTCATGTTGAGCCTCAGCCCCAAACGTTGATGAGAGAGAACGACATCTCGATGTCGAACCGCCAACTCTCGAGACTGCGCCAGGATTAGCCAGTCGTCGATGTAGTTGAGTACTCGGATGCCCTGGAGCCTTAGAGGGGTCAGTGCTGCATCCATGCACTTGGTGAAGGTGCGAGGAGAGAGAGCTAGGCCGAAAGGAAGGACCCGATACTGGTATGCCACGCCCCCGAAGGCAAACCTCAGGAACTTCCTGTGGGATGGACGAATAGGGACATGGAAGTACGCATCCTTGAGATCTATGGTGACAAACCAGTCCTTGGACCGGATGTGACTCAAGATGGCTTGGATGGTGAGCATCTTGAACCTGTATCTCCTCAGAGACCGGTTCAGAACCCGCAGATCTAGGATTGGGCGCAGGCCTCCGTCCTTCTTGGCGACGATGAAGTACCGCCCCCTCGGGGTCGGCAGAATGGTGAAGGTTCAGTGGTGGCTAGCGTGTCCTGAGCGCCTCGGTGGCGGGAAACTGCGCTAGTGGCCACTCTGGAGGGGACCTCATTCGGCCTCCGGGGCTGAAACAGAGTCAGGACCTCTTCGCTTGGCCCCTCCGCAACTGGATGACGGTCCTCAAGTCCTTTCCTTGTCGGGGGGGGGGTGCACCGGTGCGTCGCTTCGCGTCCCAAGCTGCTCGAGGGGGGGCCGCGAGAAACCACACTCTGCTTGCAAAATCTGCCAACGGAACCAGCCCCTCGGGGCCAGTGGTCGGTGTCTCGTGTGATTTTCATGTGGACCCCTGAAGCGCCAGAACGGCAGGGGAGAGCCACTGAAGATCCACGGTGAGTGAGTCCGGATGCCGCCTGACTGCAGACCCTCGGGGCAGGCAGTACGGCGTGGACTCAATGGTGGCAGGTGCGTCCCGAACGTGTAAACGGCGGGATAATGTCACCCGTTGCCATGGCGGAGGGGACCTCGGTCGGCCTCCGGGGGTAGGGGGGGGGGGCGCGCAGGGCCCACGGAGATATGCTCATCATGCTCCGCCGCGCCTCTGCGAAATCGCCAGCGGAACCAACCCCTCGGTGCTGGTGGCCGCTCCTTCCTTCTTCTCTTTTTTCTTTCTCTTTCCTCTTTCTGTACTTTCTTGCCGATCTCGGACAGGCTCCTGAAGCGGGCCGCCAGGAAAAAGGTTAGCCGTTCATAAAATAATTTAAAGTTAAAAAAAGAAAGTCATGTTGAGTATGAAAACTCTTGTTCTCTTGTACAATTTCTGATTAACCCATATCAATTGCATGCTTAAAATAACATACAGTTAAACCCCCGCCCATTTCAAGACAAACCGACCCACTTCCGGGTTAAACTCCGCCCACTTTCGGACTAGGCCCCGCCCAATCCGAGTACGGATACAGATAATTCATATGGTTAACAGATACAGATACATATACAGATAATGCTGTACTTGCTCATCCCTAATTTTAATGTCAGATTACAACCCCTTCACACACAATAAAAAAAGGATTCATTTTAGTAGAAAAACTACATACAGCCCCTTTAAGTAACTGTCTTGTCTCTTATCGTATTTTCCTTAGTTCTGTGTCTCAGTTCATATCGTAGTGTTTTCTCCAGTTCTGTGTTCTTATGTATTATTTTGTATATTTGTATATTTCCGTGTTTGTGCTGTGTTCTGTTTAATCTTAGTCCAGTCTGTTTCCCCTGTTATAGTTTTGGTAGATTAGTGCTCTGTTTCCTGTTGTTCTGGATTATTCCCTGAGTTTTGTGGATTTCTGCTTTGGATTACTTCTTTGGTTTGTACTTTGTTCATAGATTTTGCCCTTTGGATGTCACGAATGGGTGTGGGGTGCAGCAGGAGTGAGCCCAAACGCAAGACACGTAGAGGAGCTGGTACAGTTCAGTGATTTATTTAACCAAAAAACAAGCAGGCAAACACAAAAACTTACGGGAAGTGGTAAATCCAAAAACTCAGGTAACAGGCAGTAACACGGCAGGACAGGACAGACTTGCAACAATGACCGGACAAGGACTAAGCAGAAACAACAAACATTTATACACCAGGACTAACGAGCAGGGCGGGAGCAACACAGGTGACTGGAATAAGGATTAACGAGACAGAGAGACAGAAGGGGAAAACAGAGAGACTGGATACAAGACCACATATAGACAGGACTGAAACCCAAAAGCATGACACAGAGAAAGCAATATCAAAATACAGAAAACATGGCCAAAATAACTTAACACAGACAAACTCAGGACAGGATCGTGACATTGGATTATGTTTTGTTTAGAGTGCCATTTTTGTTTTTACGTTACCGCTGAGCTCCCAGCGCAAGCCTGTTTAGTTTTTGTGTGTTAATAAAACCCTTCGAACTGCAACTACTTCACCTTCTGTCTGCATTTGGGTCCACACTTCAACTCTCAGCCTTCACTCCGCCAATCCTCACAATATTATGAGAATAAAGTAGTAATATTATGAGAAGAAAGTCATAATATTACGAAAGTTGTATTTTTAAGCTACATATTAGGGGAAATATCAGAAGAGCAGCCTGCCACCTCCATGTAGCCTATTAAAATGAGGAACATGGAGAATGTTGTGAACTTATACTTCATTATAGGTTTCACAAATAAGGAGATACTAAATATTTTGGCACATCAGCACCAAATTATCATCAGGATATTATCAGGATTTTGAAAAGACTATGCAAGAAACTGTCTCTATTCTGAAGAAAGAATCCCACGGACTTGGAGGAAATTGCCTTTTTTGTAGAACAGGAAATGGCTGGTAGTGGTCGACTGCAAGGCTATCGTTGGTTACTCCTGCATGCTATTAAAATAGGTTTCGTGGTTTCTCAAGAAACCTATACTGAAGTATAACTTTTTGATCCACGTTCCTCATTTTAACGCATGGAGGTGGCAGGCTGCTCCTCTGATATTTCCCCTAACATGTAGCTTAAAAATAAAACTTTATTCTCGTTGTATTACAACTTTATTCTTGTAATATTACAACTTTATTCACGTAATATTATGACTTTATTCTCGTAATATTATGACTTTACTCCCGTAATATTACTTCTTTATTCTCGTAATATTATGACTTTACTCTCGTAATATTACTTCTTTATTCTCGTAATATTATGACTTTACTCTCGTAATATTACTTCTTTATTCTCGTAATTTTATGACTTTACTCTCGTAATATTACTACTTTATTCTCGTAATATGACTTTATTCTCATAATCTCTGATTTTTTTACTCCTCAATGTGGAGGATACTCCGTCGTAGTGATTGAACCCCTTAGAGCAGGGGTTTTCAAAGTCTGAGACTGCGGGGCTCCCCTCAGAAAAAGCTTGGGAAACAGCGCCCCCCCACCACATCTTTAGTTTACTTGGTAAGTTTTGCTCAAATTCTGGATGCCAATGGGATCATGATTATATTATTTGGTTCCAGAGACACTCAACATTTGAGCCAAAATATCCTAATATTTCTGTTTGACGGAACTTCTGAGTACGCCAAATAGTTTTAAAAAAGGGCTGTCCTGAGGGATTTATTAGTTTCTGACTCTGATGGGGGGAGGTTCCAGATATAGTTCCCAATAAATACTGTATCTCTAAACTCTCACACAGGCTGTTCTGTGTGATCTACTTTTGATAACTAATGCAATAACGTAATATTGTTTCACTTACATTCACTGTGCCTCCTCTTAAACTGTTTGGAACCCCACTGAGAAGTCACTTTTGGATATATTGGGAATTTGAGATTTATCTCCCAATAAACACAGTTCTGGGCTTGATGGGATTTCTGCACCAAACCAATTGCTCAAAGTAATAAGAATCTGAGTCCAAAAGGGCCTGACCAGATCACATTCCCAGATACAGTGAAAAAAGGTTCCAATTTCACTTTTACATTTCCAGCATAAATCATCATTCAGCAGTTTCATTCTGTACAATCTGGACGGTGTGTAATAATATCTATGTAAGATTTTGTATTGAGTGAATTTACCCCTAGCTTCTCTCACGTATTTTCCGCAATTAGCCCCAATCTTTGCCCATTTATCACCTTCAATCTCCCTGCCGAGATCTTTCTGCCAAACCATTTTCATATAATCACAGTCATTGCTTAGAGAGGAGTTAGCCAATCTATAAAAGTATGAGGCTGTATGTTTTCCAGGTGGCAGTTTCATATAATTTGTAACAATATTCTCAGTAATGTTGTACGGCTTAGAGGTAATGCAACTCCTTAGCTGCAGATATTTCCAAAAATGACCTTTCTCCACCAAGTTAAATCGCTCTGATAGTTTGTTATATGATAGGAACACACCATCTTCAAACAAATCGCCAATGATGCTCAAGCCTCTTGAGTGCCAGTGTTTCCAGTAGACAGACTTCTTCCCAATACAGACACTAGGGTTACTCCAAAGTGATGAATACCCTTGCATGTGTAACCGGCAGGTTAAAGGTCACCGGTCACCACCCGGAAATAAATTCCCGTCAGGTTAGCTCAGTTTCCTGTTACCGCTGTTGCTGCTGCGTGGTGTGGCTGTGTCTCGCTGCTGTGTCCCGTCTTCTGAGACTGACGCTCCGGGTGGTCCGTGCGGGGTGGGCGACGTCTATGGAAAAGACGCCCGTTGAAGCACATGTATGGTTTACCGAGGTTTGGAGTACAGAGCGCCACTGCTGCTTTGCCTAGGCTGATTAATTAACCCACGATCACAACTTACCTGTTTTATTATATATATTTTTTTAAACTTATTTTAATTGAATTCTTGTCTGTTTTTATCGTTAGTGGCGAAAGCCTGTTTTATAGTAGCCTATGTGAGGAGATTTTTTTATTCTTTTGAATATTGTATTTCGTTTCTTTGGTGATTTTTTTTATTGATTTTAATTTTTATGAGAACGGGGCATGCTATTTTAACCATAGAGACCTCCTGATAAGGGTTTTGGGCATTGTTGGTTCAGAGGTGGTGACGTATAATAGGCGGCTAATTATTGTAATTTTGCATGTGTTTTATAAGCGTGATTTGGGTCGTTGTTTTATTATTTTACTAGATGTGTCGCAGTGTTCATACACGGTCCCTGTTTTATATGATCCATCCTGTATATGTTGCCGCCCTTGGGATCAATAGCTTCTCCCACAGAACGAAATTATCTTCTCACATCTACTGTTGAGTTTTAATGGTTTTTTTTGGTACCTGTAATAAATTATTTTAATTTTGCTCAACAGAAAACCTTGTCTCTGCTCGTTTGTGGTCTTACCTGTGTTATTGGGAATCCCAGTGGTATTGCTAACTGCTCTCCAATATATCTTTTAAATCTTTGGGTGCAAGTCCCCAGGTGGCGTTGTCGGTCTGTGTTTAATTATCAATTTGTGCCGAGTCCCCCATTGGACCCGGTTACACATGGTATGTGTAAGTTTAAACACTTTGTGGGCTCTGAACCAGACATCCTTTGCGTGTAAAAGTACCGGGTTTGTAATATTAGATCCTTTTTGGGACAATACTTCTATGGGTCTAAAAGGTGAACATATTGCCTTTTCAATATCCATCCAGGCTGCTTTGTCCTCCGTGACATGCCAGTACCTTGCTAATTTAGCCATCTCGAAGGCCAGGCAGTACAGTCTTAAATTAGGGAGGCCCAGCCCCCCATTCTCTTTATGTGCACATAACTTCCTCAGTTTAATTCTTGGTTTTTTACCACTCCACAAAAAATGTTTTATCATGTCATCAAATTGTCTAAATATAGTAGATGGTATTTTAATTGGAAGCATCATTACCACATAAGTAAACAGCGGAGCAATTAACATTTTTATGACGTTAACTTTTCCCCATAAGGTGAGTTTTATCTTTTCCCACTTCTCAAGGCTTGTTTTGATCTTCTGAAGTAGGGTTAAAATTTAGTGTCACTATTTCATCTATGTTCTCCGAGAGTTCAATTCCCAGGTATTTCATGCCTTTGCGCAACCACCTAAATTTAAACTTATCTACCATAGATGAAAGACACGATTTGGAAAGTGGCATCGCTTCTGATTTATTCCAGTTGATGGCATAGCCTGAAAACTTAGAAAAGGATTGGACAGTATCCATCAATTGTGGTAAAGATGTTAAGGGGTCGGAAACCAATGTCATCCGCATATAGTAATAACTTGTGTTCCGTACCTCCACCCTCAACTCCTCTAATTTCAGGGTGTGCTCTGATAGACACTGCTAAGACCTCTAAGAAAGTAATAAACAATAATGGGCTCAACGGGCACCCCTGACGCGTTCCTCTTGTTAAATTAAAAAAGGGGATATCAATCCATTTGTCATCACTGCTGCCTTAGGTTCCTTATACAACATTTTTATCCATTTAATGAAATTTGAGTTAAAGCCAAAATGGGACAGGGTGGAGAGCAAGAATTGCCACTCCACCCTGTCAAAGGACTTCTCCGCATCCAGGGAGATGGCGGTAACTGGGGCATTTTGAGATCGGCTCAGCCACATTAAGTGTAACAAAAGTCTAACATTGTCCGTTGAAGTTCTATTTTTCATAAAGCCTACTTGATTGGAGTGAATAATACTCGGCAGTACCTCCTGTAAACGTGTAGCTAAGATCTTAGTCAGAATTTTACAGTCGAGATTGAGCAAGCTTATAGGCCTATAATTGGAGGGGTCTGTTGCATCCCTGCCCGCTTTGGGAATAAGTGAGATCACAGCTTCATTGAACGTTGGGGCTACACAGCCCTTGTCAAACATCTCCTGATATACCTTACATAACACTGGAGCAAGGATATCTATAAAAGCTTTGTAATATTCCACCGGGAGTCCGTCATAGCCGGGCGATTTCCAGTGTTGGGCAAGCTACTTGGAAAATGTAGTGAGCTAAGCTACTAGCTACTCTACATTAAATGAAGCTTCACTACACAGAAGCTACCCCCCAGTGAAATGTAGCAAGCTAAGCTACAGCAACGTGGCAAAAGTAGCTTAGTTACATCTAAGCTACTTTTAATTTTTTAATAGTTTATAGTTATGTCATTTATATATAAATATTTATATACACACACTCACACACACAACATAGACCTAGTTTATATTGAACCAACTTCATTCCACAGTAACAATAGAAGAAAGACTAAAAACCTGCTCCAATGTGTGTGTGAGAGCTAAATCAGACACAGAAACTCTCCTACTTCCTGCCATATCATTGCTGCTAAATGTACTTCCTCATGCAACAAACGGAGAACTATTGTTGTTTGTATAAAGCAACTTAATTATCATATTATTCATTAATTAAATTAATTAAGTATTAATTAATTCTATATTTTTTATAGTTTATATGTGACTTTGCGCACTGGCAACATTGCAACCTAAACAACCTAAACATTCATGGCAGAGAAAGGGCGAGAGAGAGAGAGAGAAAGAGCGAGAGAGAGAGACACTCCGTCGCGTGTCCTTATTCCCCTGCAGCAAAGTCGCAAACATCAGCCCCAGGATCGGTACGTGATGTCACCATCACACGGAAGCGCTTCTGCCGGCTGCACATACAGGTCCGTGTGTGGCGGTGGTGTCACTTACTGATCCATCAGAAATGCTTGGGAAAATGTAGCGTGTGTGGAAGCTACCGCGCTACTCGGTCAATAAAAGAGCTTCGTTACTGAAAAGCTATTTGATTCAGAAAACAGCGACGCTACCACCAAGCTACTGAGAAATGTAGTTAAACTAGTAACGGCGCTACTTGTAGCATCTGCTCGACTATTTTTTAAGAACGATAAAATCTTTCTCCTTTTGAGGGGGCTACCACATCCGTTTATGTTTCAAGAAACAAATTTAACTAATTTACTAGACATTTTTCAACTCCATAAATGAGAAAAATAACATGCGTTCCAGGTCAGTGCCTGCCTGTATCCACATATTTGTGAAACATATATCATGACGTTTAAGCTCCTTAAGATAATTACTTTTGACCATGTACCTTCCTGTTTTTGAACAAGTATAACAAAGTAATAATGCAAAATGAACATACCCACAAAAGCAGAACAAAATGTGTCTGGCTGCCTCAATACAGCCAGCGTGTGAGCGCTGAGTGCTCTTCACTACCAAAAACATAAGTAAAAAAACAAAACACAGCAAAACTAAAATTCAAACATAACTCTAGACTGGTCCGTGGGATTATCACCGCTTCCATGGTCACCTTTCGCACCGAGAGGCCTCTTATAAGCCTGCACCATATTCAGTTCAGCACACGACTCTTAAATTAGGGAGACATACGCTGCAGCTCACCTGAACCCATAACTCAGTCAGCTGTTCCCTTCTGCCCGTGTAAAAGCCTTTCTTTTCTGTGTCATGTCCGGGAACACAGATAGCCGGCATTTTTCCCACACAAACCCCCACTTTTCTTTAGCCACACAAACTCTCCTTGTCTGCAGTGCTACTTAGGTTGTACAACTAACCATATAATATATTGGCCTACATGTTTTTATGGTCATTTTTTACGTCCTGTTATATCGCTTGTCTTTCAAATTAGGACTTCATCTCAAATCTATTGTTTGGTGTAAACATCACAGAAATAAAAGTTTATTTGTCAATCATATTGTGGGTCCATCCATCCATCGCCAACCACTTATCCTGCCTGCGGGGTCGCGGGGGGCTGGAGCCAATCACAGCTGACATCGGGCGAAAGGCGGGGTACACCCTGGACAGGTTGCCAGTCCGTTGCAGGGCCACACATAAACAAACAACCACTCACACGCACACCTAAGGACAATTTAGAGTCACCAATTAACCTAGTCCACATGTCTTTGGATGGTAGGAGGAACATATTTTGGGTGTCTTGAACAAATATTTGTTGTCAGTCCAAGCAGACATACAGGAGACACTGTTAATTAAAATGTTATTTATTGTTCTTCAGTTGTACAGATTGGGTCAGAGAAAACAAACATAGAAAATAACAATATTCCTCAAAGAAACAGTGCGATGATGGATCCCAGCAAAAGGAAAACACTGTGACCATATGATATGGCACTGTTACACAAGTCTCCTTCACAGCAAGCCATGGCACCTCCACATGCTATGCTGGTTTGGCAGCCTATGGTAATCATGTCATAACCTGCAAAACACAATGGGTAAACTCTCATTCAGTACTGCATGATACTCTATCAACTATTTGAGGATGGGTTCTGGTGTTTGCTTGGAATTCTCAATGTTAGCTGTAGCAATGTCTAATGTGAAAGAAAAACTTACCGTCTACTCTGAGAGAGAAACAACGGTTGAAGATGACAGCACAAGATTTGGTGTCGGTGCAGGATTTAGGGTTGGTGGCAGTGCATGTGTAGCATCTTAATCCAGATGCTATATAGAGATACACAACACATCAGTTAAGGACATGGCACATATATCACTTGTGGTTTGTAACTCCTTTCTCTCTGAGTTTATGATATATTGTAGTTTTGCAAAACCACACTGTTCGGCGCAGTCTGCAGAACTTCCCACCCACAGAAACATTTCCGTTCAATAA
>JALXJV020000003.1:37527660-37690110 GCA_024633595.2 Lepomis macrochirus | reverse complement strand
GTGTGGACACACAAGTTCTGAGAAAAAGAGAACAAGGTGTAAACATGAAACAGAAACCACCTCAGTGTACCCTAAATAAGTAATCAATGAAACTTCTGAGTTGGTGCTTGCCAATTATATAATACATATTATTACATGTATTAATTTATTCAATAAAAAGTTCTTAACCCTACTAGCACACTACTGAGTTTAAAGGAATAGTTTAACATTATAAAGTGTACTTATTATTCTAACACTTTTGGGAATGTTGGGAATAATACACAACAGTTATATTGATTAAAAGTTTAACAATAATTTTATTTACAGAAGGATAAAAGTAAATTATTTACAAGGCATCAATAGAACAAATGTATAACAAGAAGGCCTAAGACTGGATGGAATGGAATATATTAAATATTCTTTGTCAAGGTATTGAGCTTTTGAGGCAAGATCAAATTAAAGAATTTAGCCTGTCTAACATTTACATATTACCTAATCATGGCGGCAGACCTTACAAGGAGTTTTCCCTCACTGGTTATGAGAGACTTATCAGCCCCACGATTGCTCTAAAAAGTTGCTCTGTGTATCATCAGCCTTACAGCACTTTCAGCACCTCTTATTGTGTCGCAGTTCATTTCGTTTCCACTGGACATTCCCACCTTACAGGCTCAAAAAACTGCATGTATGAATATAGCAGCTTCCCTCTTGCACACAAAGAGAATGAACTGTTAATAGTTTGCGCTATACGCTCCCTCGTCTGCTTCTCGCCCCGTGCTGTGACACCCGGCCCGAATTTTCCTTTTAGAATTGCCTTGTGTTCATCCACTAACTGGTCCAGTTGGGCTTTCTTGCCCTGCTTGGTTTTAATTCCGTGTTTGATACATTCAAACCAACACTCAAACCAACACTTAAATAGAAACGCCAGCAATCAGTGTAATTGGAAAGAGTGGAACAATTTTTATCATTCCGAGCCAATCAAATACCTTATAGGAAATTAACAGCATGGTAAATAAAAAACAGGATTTATATACACATATATAATGTGTGTGTGTGTGTGTGTGAGTGAGGAGAGAACGGTCAAATAGGAAATATTACGCATGTAATTTCCAAAGTGAAGCTTACAATATAACCTACACTAGAATCACTCTTTTTTTCCTTCTTGGACAACCAACCAATCACAGTCTTCAAAAGATTGTGTCATACATAGCAACGGGGTCAACCCCGCCTCCTCACTAAGATAAAAGTTTTTGTCTTTTCCTTGCTCAGAGTTGCTCTCAGATTAGTCCTGAATAGCTCTTAAGATAAGACTCCTAGGTAAAAGTTTTTAAGCTAAGATAAGAGTTTTCTGAGAGGACTCTTAGATTCTTTGTGAATACAGGCCCAGATCCCTACATTAAACATCTCTAGATATTACATGTACAACAAACAACCTCCCACAAACATCAGCAGGACAGGTCAACTTCACGAATTTCATACCAGCTGGTCAACATCAAGAGCATTACACAACACCTAAGAATGCAAGCATCCTGCAATCAGTGCGCTAAGAAAAATAGGGTTGAAAGGTTGCTCCCTCCAACAGGCCGTCAAGTCCATGTCAAGTGCTGCTAAAAAAAGCAGTAACTGGCTAGCAAGATAGAGACAGATGGTACGTGGTCAGGCTTACATATATATATATATATATATATATATATATATATATATATATATATATATATATATATATATATATATGTATATATATATATATCAGACTATAGGTGACATAACGCTAAAAGGCAGGTAGTGGGCAATAAGCTATAGGGGCATTTTATGCCTTTGTGGGAAAGAGAGATGAGTAATGAAATGTACAAGAGTTCCCTGTAAGGCTGGGAGACAAAAAGAGCACCCTGTTGACCTACAGACCATCAAGAGCTTTTTGGGCAAGTATTGTTCCTTTTCTTTGTCCTTCTTTGCCATCATGAGGTTATCAAGTGACTACTGGAAGTCATTGCTTCAGAGCAGGAAATAGTCTGACGCATACTTCTCTCAGTACTACAAATTTATAGTTTTACACTTTGGTTTTTAGCAGCTGTATGCTTTTAGCAAAGATTAAATAAACCCGACATCATGTGTTTAATTACTGTTTCCAACTAGCTTCTGGCTATAGTTTCATACTTACACAGATACAGTATGAGAGTGGTATTGATCTCCTCATCAAGCGAATAAGCCTATTTCTGACAAATGTACTTAATGTAAGTCGCTTTGGACAAAAGCATCTGCTAAATGCCCTAAATGTAAATGTTTTTCCTAAAATGTCAAAGTAATTCTTTAATTTCCTGTTATAATAACCTTTAAACAGCAACCATGCACATAGGCTTATGTCAAAAGCTGTACTTACCTATAGACAGAGTCATAAACAGGATCAGAGCTCCGTAAAGATGCATTGCGAGCAAGAGAAAAACAGATTGCTGACCAGCTAAGTGAGGAGTACTGGAGAGAAGCCTTCCTCTTTCAGTCCAACTTTTTCTCACTCTTCTTCCAGAACATTTGCATTTCTTCACAAAGCCTCCTCCCAAGTGACCTAAATAACGTCAGGTTTCTGATTCACAGCTTCAAATTCGGCACCCATGGGGAACGTTAGGGGATCTGGGCCCGTATTCACAAAGAATCTTAAGGCTAAGAGTAGCTCCAAGTGACGTAATTCAAAAAAAATTCTTAGAAAAGTGGGCGTTTACCCTTAAAATTAAAGAAAAAATCCTAGTAAAGAAAAAAGTAATTCATAAAGCATCTTAACCCTTAAAAGAGCTCTTAAGCTCAGAATTGTTAGGAGCACGGACGAGGACTTTTAAGAGGCTTAAGAGTTTCTTTAGTCGAGGAGAAAATGGCAGAAAGACGAAGAGGGAGAAGAAATGTGTTGCAGACAATGGATGACAGTGAGTAAATCAGACGCTATAAATTAGATCGTGCAGGGATCGTGTTTGTGACTGATCTTATTAGATACACGCAAACATCCCCGACACAAGCAGGAATGAAAGTAATCACTACATTAGGATATTTGGCAATGCAGCGGTGATGATTTGGGTCTGTCACAACCTTCTGTAAGCGTGAACACACGAACAATTAGGCCTACAGCACTTTCAGAACCTCTTATTGTGTCGCAGTTCATTTCGTTGCTCAAAAAACTGCATTTATGAATATAGCAGGCTTCCCTCTTGCGCACAACGAGAATGAACCGGCTAGGCTTCCTCGTCTGCTTCTCGCCCCGTGCTGTGACACCCGGCCCGAATTTTCCTTTTAGAATTGCCTTGTGTTCATCCACTAACTGGTCCAGTTGGGCTTTCTCGCCCTTCTTGGTTTTGATTCCGTGTTTGATCCATTAAAACCAACATTCAAACCACCACTTAAATAGAAACGCCAGCAATCAGTGTAATTGGAAAGAGTGGAACAATTTTTATCATTCCAAACCAATCAAATACCTGATAGGAAATTAACAGCATGGTAAATAAAAAACAGGATTTATATACACATATATAATGTGTGTGTGTGTGTGTGTGTGTGTGTGTGAGTGAGGAGAGAACGGTCAAATAGGAAATATTACGCATGTAATTTCCAAAGTGAAGCTTACAATATAACCTACACTAGAATCACTCTTTTTTTTCCTTCTTAGACAACCAACCAATCACAGTCTTCAAAAGATTGTGTCATACATAGCAACGGGGTCAACCCCGCCTCCTCACTAAGATAAAAGTTTTTGTCTTTTCCTTGCTCAGAGTTGCTCTCAGATCAGTCCTGAATAGCTCTTAAGCTAAGACTCCTAGGTAAAAGTTTTTTAGCTAAGATAAGATTTTTCTGAGAGGACTCTTAGATTCTTTATGAATACGGGCCCAGATCTTCATCTTGTGGAATATTGCCAGCTGAATGCCAGCTGGGGTTTTCATGTTCTGGAGGTCTATTTTAATTATTAAAATATTTTAAGAAGTGTTTTGTTCAATAAATTCTTTTACTTAATCATTTTGTAAATCTTTCAACCTTTTATTATTTTGTAAATAAATATCATTAATCATTTTTAATCAGTCTAATCGATTGATTATTACTTTCTCTGAGGGAAACAAAAAGTCATAATAACAGACAAACAGTCTGCTTAAAGTAATACCACAAACAATTATATGTTTTTATTGAACACACTGTACACACAATCAGAGTGCAAAATTGAAAAAGTATGTGAACCCCTAGGCTAATGACTTATCCAAATGGTAAAAGGAGTCAGCAGTCTGCCAACCTGCCAACCTACTCTTGTCAATGAGACAAGATTGGAGGTGTTGGTTAGAGCTGTCCTGCCCTTTATAAAACATACACCATTTTGCTATTTTCATGAAGCATCGCCTGATGTAAACCATGTCTCAAACAAAAGAGCTCTTTTGAAAACTTAAGAATAAGAATGGTTGACTTGCATGAAGCGTGAAAAAGTTACAAAAGTACTTCTTAAAGCCTTGATGTTTATCAGCCTATGGTAAATGGCAAAGTGTCAGCTAAAGACAGAAATATGTGGAACATGTGTGACGGCCTGGGGCCTGGGGGGTTGGCTTGTTTTGTCCTTTTCTTTCCAGGTCTTTCTTTCTGTTTGATCAGACACACCCACCTCATCAGTGATTGCAGCCACCTGTTCAAGTCCTTAAAAGCTGTGGTGAACCAAGATGGCTCTCTCTCTCCCTCGTGACTTTTCTCCTGGAAGGCGGCTGCCTTTCAGGAGCTCCTTTTCTTTTTGGTTGTTTGTTTTCAGTATGATGAGTTCGAGTTTACTTGTGTTTTGAGTTAATTATAAGTTAAGGTAACTTTAATAAAACTTTATGGTTCATTTAAACTGTTTTCTGCGTGGACCTTCCCTTTTTGTTATGTTCTTCCACGAGCTGGGCATAACACATGCTAACATCTCTGTTGAGGACTCTATGATACATAAAACAAGAATGGACACCGTGGTGGAAGCCACTGCTGTCCAAAAAAACATTGCTGCACATCTTAAGTTTGCAAAAGTGCACCTGGATGTTCCACAGAACTACTAGCACAATATTCTGTGGACAGATGAAACCAAAGTCAAGTTGTTTGGAAGGAACACACAACTCTTTGTGTGGAGGAAAAAAGGCACAGCACTTGCTTTCATCAACGGGAAAAATAATTTCAAAATTTATCAGGAAGTTTTGCTGGAGAATTGTCCGCCAATTGAAGCTCATCAGAAGGAGGGTGATGACAATGATCCAAACCACAGAAGTAAATCAACAACAGGATGGCTTCAGCAGAAGAAAACACGACTTCGTTAGCAGCCCAGTCAGAGTCCTGACCGCAACCCAGATGCTGTGGCATGACCTCAAGGGAGTGATTCACACCAGACATCCCAAGAATGTTGCTGAACTAAGACTTTTTTAAAAAGAGGAATGGTTCAAAGTTCATCCTTACTGTTGTTCATCTCTGATCTGCAACTACAGGAAACGTTTCATTGAGGTTTTTGCTGCCAAAGGAGTGTCAACCAGTTAGTTAGTAAATCCAAGGGTTCACATAATTTTTCCACCCTGTGAATGTTTACACGGCGTGTCTAACAAAAACAAACATATAATTGATTGTGTGGTATTAGTTGGGCACTGTGTTTGTCTATTGTTGTGACTTAGATGAAGATCAGATCACATTTATTAGTAATTTATGCAGAAATCCAAGAAATTCCAAAGGGTTTAAATACTTTTTCCAGCAACTGTATACCAAAGCTTTTATTTTTCAGCACTTCTGTTAGTTGCTGTCTCGAAAAATACACAGACAGCTCTTTCACTTCCTTCTTGTTGTTCTATAAATACATTAAGTAAATTAAAGTGACCTTACTTTTTCTTTACTCAGCCTTTGTCTACCAAAAAGTGTCATCATAAATGAGCTATCATTATTTAGTTAGACCAAAGCAGCGTCTCCCACATACAATTTGTCTAGTTCATAAGACTTTCAGCTTTTTTTCGCCTTGGCATTGTTAATGTGAAGGGAATTCTTGTGAGCTGGTCAACCCTTAATGATGAAATAATTATATATAATTTCATCTGGTTGCTGCTGTTTCAGATGCAAAATAAAAAAAAATCATTGTGGAATGTTTTAGGTGTATACGCGTATTTATATATGTATATAAATAACTGTATATATGGTTTTGTTTTATTTTATATGTTGCTATATTTTAATACAGGCCTACACTTAATTATATGTTGTATGTGCAGCATGAAGGAACTACAAATTTCTTTTTGTTATGCTGCCTTGTGCTGTATAATAAAAAAATAAACAACCTTGTACCTTGTACCTTGAGAAAGGTTTCAGGAAACACAGGATGTCTTACAGTAATATTTATTGAAGCTCCGACAAGGAGAAAATGGCAACGCAAGTATGGAGTGATAACACTGTGTAGTCCACAATATTTATCCATTCGCTGTCCCTCTGAAGTATAGGATGTACCCCTACAGTGTCATTCTCTCTAATGCTTACCTAAGTCATGTTGGAATTAGGAGGTCACATGTATTACTACATTGTAAGAGGAGACAGTCCATAAACATCAAAGACTAAAGAAGAGCACCATATCTCTTGTCCTTGGGCGGAGGAGACCCAAGAAATTTTTCATGGGTGTCCAGATGTGAGCACTGGAAAACCTGGGGTAGCACACCAAAACCAAAACCCATAACTGAATTTCAGTTCTATGAGCCGGCTATTTTAATTGAACGATGGGAGCAGACTCCCATCTATGTACATTATTCATTTAAATGAGTAGTACCTAATGTAAAATTGAATGTATACACTAGGCTATAAAGAATTGTATGCATATGTGAGTCTCTTGTCTCAGTTTTATCAGGGTAGTTGTGGCCAACCCTGGCCACCCCTTGACGGCGCCCCTGTCCTTGGCTGTCTAGGCCACATTCAGGGCTATAACCAGGGTTCCAAAATTAGGGAGGTTTGTTTCTTTAATTTATTTACAGTAATAAAGTGATGGCTTGAATCGGCTAGTGGGCACCGTACTATATTTGGGTGAAGAACACACTAACAACAGACTGTTGATCCTGGTCTTTCTCCTTCACTTTTTGGCTCACAAATTGCATAAAACAAAAGTTCAGGTAGTGCAAATGTTCATGGTAGCTACGATTTCAGTACAGTGGAAAGGGCACTAGCAATGTTAGCTATCATTCTGAAACCCAGAAACTTTTGCCTTAAACAGAATATGATCTCAGCCCTCAGCTTGCTTAAAGAGAAATTATTACCTGTTCGAAATGACACATTAGCTTAAATGTATCTGAAATGTAGCCTACAGCTGTCATCACAGGCAGTGTAATTTAGTAGTTACATATAATTTGGTTATGTAATTTTATTACAAAATAAATGTAACTTTTATCCTTTACAGTTACTAAGAAAAAAGATGTAGCCTATGATTTGTAATATCATGATGACATTGGGGGTTAAAGCTGAATATTTTCTGTAAAAAGCTCAGCTATGTGTTGAATAATATTAATTTTGTTGCCATTTCCAGCCACAGCCATTTAGTAAAGTTTGATGCTGTTCTGTTGCTTTTGATTGGTTCTCAGTTTTGAATTTGCTGCATTGCCCGTCTGCCACTAAACTGCCTCTCAAACTGTCTTTTTAAAAAGGTTAACTGTGAAAAAAATCATTAGACAGTATATTACTGGAAAAATTCATCCCGCAGATTTGAATGGAGAGCAGTGAAGCCTGATAAAATACTACTGCATGGCTGCTTCCTGTTGGCACCAGTGTCTACTGCGCATGGTCACACAGTATATGCGTGATTTAATGGCGTAGAACAACAGCAGAAACACCGTGGGCGAGTTCAGTGCAGACAAAACGTAGCAAAATGTTTTCTTCAATGTAAACGGTGGTCCCCTGAACACCCTGTTGTGTACACAAGTGCACTGAATTTTCCCACCTTTTTAACGCCGTTGTGTTTACAAACTTGTAGCAGCTGATTGGGTAACACCTGAGACACGCCCAGCAAACCAGAGAAAACATACCTCGAAGCCTGTTGCAGAACGTTGCGCAATGTTGCAAGGAAACATGTCGTTCAATCAGAAAACATTGCAAACCGGTGCAAAACGTTTTTGAGGTTGAACTCAAAAAATCTCTTGGCTCATTGTGTTTTTCTGACTCGGATCATCACTGTTTAACCAGCCCACCTAAAAGGCTCACTTGCCAAAAACCAGCACAGCAGCACTGACGGCCGAATAGTTGTTTTAGATTCACAGCGAGTTTATAATCTAAACATCTTTCATGTGCGATGGCATTTCACAGGGTTTTGACGTAATTTTTGGGCTTTGGTCAGCTTCACTGTTTCAACTGTAGCTTACTTGCGTTGCGTCATTCAAAGAACGTTTTGCTCATTTGAACTAATCTTGTATATGACTCAGGAGGAACAGGTAGTCTGAGGGAGTAATTTGTTAATATTCGTGCATGTGTGATAGTTGATCTCTTACATTCACTCGTCACACGGCAGCTGCATGGGCTCCTCAACACAGGAAACAGAATTGATTAGTTCAGGGAATAGTTTCAGGGCTGAATTCAGCGCAAACAAGGTAGCAAAACGTTTTTTAATGGAAACAGTGGTTCCCTGAAGACCCTGCTGTTTAGGCAAGCGCACTGAATTTTTCTACCTTTTTTAACATCGTTGTTTACAAACTTGTCACAGCTGATTGGGTAACACCTGAGACACGCCCACTGAACGGGAGTGTGAGGGACCAAGCAGCCAAGCAACACAAGATTAAGGTTATTTATCTCCAAAAAATAAGATAAAGTATTGGGCCCATAAAAGAGGTCAAATAAACAAACAGTAACTAAAGCTCTGAACATAACAGACTCAAAATACAACTGACCTACTACACAACAAACAAAGGGGACTTATATGTTGGCTGATCAGACCAATTGTGATACACAAGGGAAGACTGACAACACTACTACATAAACTACAAAATCTACCTAAAAATATATTCCCCAAAGAAATGTACTTTTACCTAATCTTAACCCAACACAAAACCCCTCAAATAATATAAATCTAAACCCCAAAATATCCCAGAAGAGAATAAAGCCAACCCCCCAGACATATCGGCAGTGGTAGTGTCCAATTAGGCCTGCTCCTGCTCCAACAGTCACCCCTTTAAGCCAGCAGACTTCCTGGATCCCTCCTGGGTGTGGCATCCAACTGGTAAGCTCAAACAAAAAATAGTTAAATCAGAATGACAATCCAAATGTAACTAATTGTGCGCGCTCCCAAAAAGATACTTCTGTCCGGTCAACTAAATAAAGAATAATGTATGTGAAATTAATCAAGTGTCCTGTGAGTTATTTGTAACTGAATAAATATTTGCAACAAATGTCTAATGTGTATGGAAACTATAAACTAATCCTAAAGAAAACAGCATAAACTCAGGAAAAATAAGTGCATGAGGTTACCGCTCTTAAACTGGTTGTGAGGCCATGGCTGTGGCCATGACAGGGAGAAAACATACCGTTGCAGAACAGTGTGCAACGTTGCAAGGAACCTTGTCGTTCAATCCGAAAATGTTGCAAACTGGTGCCATATGTTTTGAAATTGAACTGACCCAGGTTTGAGTCGTTCATTTATCACGTGACAGCTTGGCCACTGTGGAGGAGGAATGAACTAATCGTTCACCAAGGGTACTGCTCAGAGTCTTTCGTTCACTCGGCAGGTTGAGTTAGTGCCCACGCCAGAGAATGAGCGGCAAGTCTGTTGTCAGGCAACAGTCTCTGGACTGACATTATCTATTTTGTATTATGTGACATTTAACGAAGCATAACGTTAATACAGCGCGGTGATGTTGTGCTGTAGTTTTAACACGGCAGTACTGTAACTTTAGTCCTGCTAGTGTTTACAGCTAAAAGCTGATCGGGGTCCTCCAGAAAGTGCAACGTTTACTTTTTATTTATCAACAGAGCCCTGCTGTTGTTTCACAGCTCTGGTATCCGGAACTGATGTGGCCCATTTTGCGTCCATAGCTGTCAAACTGATGCGGTTAAATGTCTTTTTCTTTGTTCCTCTTTGTGCTGGAATTCTTTTCAGAACTTGGAGGCTTTATACAAATCATTATTAAATTGATTGAATTTTATTAGGAGTGTGCTTTATTAATAAAGTCTGTCAAGCTTATTTTATTATTATTATTATATATCATATTATAGCCTATATTATATTCCCAGCAAATCTGATGTTAAAATATAGATTTTACTCATGGATATGAATGTTAGGATACTGTATGAATGAGCAATTTAGAGATATGATATAAATTATATAGCCTACATATGATTGGTCTGGTTGTACACTCAGCAAAGATTGTAAAAATGGACTGATTTAGCCGGAGTAGTGGCTATTGCATATTGACAACATATTTCTGTGGTTTTTACATGGAATTTGTTTGTGGCCCCATGGGGCTTTGAAGAACGATGTAAGAGAATAATCAAGAGGTGAATTTGGGGTGTTTGGGGGTGCAGAAAGTAGTAGCTTGTCACTTTTCGTGAACCGACCGATAGTGCCACCCTATATAGTAATTTTCTGAAATTATGACTAAAATTAACCCTAATCAAACCTTAACCACACGGGTGTAATATCAGAACAATGTTATATTTGTGAAACAGTTGAATTGTTAAATTTATAATATGTGAAGGGAAAGTACTGGAACCTACTTTTTCCACTAAAAGCACTGGAACTAGTTGACCTAGTAAACTTAAACTGGCATGTGTATCCGTTTCACAAGCTCATGTGTGTTTTGGAGCTTTCATTAGAGATGATAAAGTAGAGCAGATCGATAAATCTTCTCATAAAATGAAATCGGACCTGTCATGCAGACACAAGCGCCAGTGTTCCAGATCCCTTCGAATGATCTGATTGGCTTCTTCTTCTTCATTAGGGTTTAATGGCGGTTGGCAAACCAGTTTAACGGTGCGTTACCGCCACTGAGTGTGGAACCGAGATTAAATAACCAAAACAAAACACAAACAAAAAAACAAAACAAAAATTGAATTCTTTTATCTAACTCAGTTTCTTTAAGAAACTTAATTATATGACAATATATCTGGCCTCCTGTTTTCCCCAAGAGACCTGTCAATGAGATATCATGATGTTTTGCCTTCCTTAATGTCTGAAAGAGGCGTTCCCTCTTGATAGTGCATCTCCTACACTGAAGGAGAACATGTTCAGCTGTTGGTTGGTTACAATATATACATTTCTCAGTTGGGTGCTTGCCTATTTTATATAACGAAAGGTTGAGACCTGCATGTCCTATTCTCAGATGAGTGATTAAATTTTCTTCCTTACGTTTCCAGCTCACCGTCCTCCCAGCACCAGTCTGGCTCTGTGCATTATACCTTCCAGTTTCACTATTATCCCAATGCTCCTAGCAAACTGACTGTGCATACGTGCTGATAAATGTCTTAGCTTCATCTTTAGTTAATGGGGTTTTTAGGTCTACATGTTTGATTTTGAGTGTTCCTTTGGCCAGGACATCCACCTGCTCATTTCCCTCCACACCAACATGAGCAGGAACCCAAAGGAAGCATGTGGATAAACCCTTTAGTTCCGTCCTGTACAATATAAGGAATATGTCATTAATGATATTGGATCTAACTGATGATTTGCCAGATGTAATACTCATAAGTGCAGACAGGCTATCAGATGCAATGACAATATTATTTGTTTCCCTCTTTTCTATCCACTGCCGGGCCAGTGTGTGGTATACACTGACACATGATCTGATATTCTTTTCTTAATATGACTCGCTGGGATATAAACTGCTACACCTACATGCCCTGTATCAGGATTTTTGGGGTCATCTGTGAATATAAACACAGAGTCTGAAAAATGCAGATCAAAATAATTCTGTACTATGCTGCATTCTCAAAGTTTCTTTGACATATCCTTCACTTCCTACTGTATGTTTAGGTCTACACTTGGTGTTGGGAATAACCAGGGAGGAATGGAAGACTGTGACAGTGTAGGGCTGTAATCTAATTATGACTTCTGCCTTTGCATCACCAATCCACCCAAAACTTGTGAAATTTGTCTCATTGTGTTCCCAGCAATCTTGTAAAGACTCTTGGCAGGATGAGAATCTCATTTCCCCTGGAGATTAACCCAGTATACCAGCATTAACTTTACTTGCCTGATTCTTAACGGCATTTCTCCCATTTCCACCTGTATTGCTGATACCGGAGATGTTCTGAATGATCCGCTGCAAATTCTCAAGGCCTGAGCTTGTAATACATCCAACTTCTTATGGTTTGCTTCTGCTGTTGACATGTACGCTACACATCCATAGTCAAAAACGGATGTCATGAGTGCCCAATATATTTTGTAGAGCTGCTGCTCTGATTGCTCCCCACTCTTGTCCTGACAGACAACGAAGTATATTGATGACCTTTTTACATTTGATCTCAACCCCAAGAAATCTAACTGTTTTGACTTGCTCAAGTGGTTATTCATATAACTTCATGGAAATTGACCTGACTTTATGCTGCCTTGAAAAACAAATCAGTGTTTTTGCTACAGATAATTTGAATCCCCATTTATTTGCCCATTTTTCCACAGCAACTATTGCAGCTTGCATTTTCCTACTGACGTGCAAAACATTGTAGCCTGTACCCACAGAGCCATCATCTGCATACAAAGATTTCCCTTCGCTTTGTTCAACCGGAGAGAAGATGTCATTTATCATTGTGTTGAATGACAGCGAGCTACCAGTGTTTCCCCTAGGATGGAGTTGAAGCAGCAGAGGTGAAGCAAAATTTTTGTCTCAATATAAAACCCCAACACATGTCTCAGCAACATTACTCTGGTGTCCATGAGCATACGATGCACCTTAGAATAGCTTTAAACTTCAGTGTTTTCCCATAGTTTAATGTGAGCTTGATGATATTAATCCTTTGGTGTTGTCGTGGTGGTCATGGTTGGGGGGTTTGGGGTCCTCCCCCAAGAAAAATTTTACGTTCTACAGTGGCAAATATATAATTTCACATCATATAGTTCTCAATAGTTGGAAAAGCAAGAGCAGATAATAAATAACCAACACCCTAAGATCAATCTATTGGGGAGGAACTACAACCATTAGATTTGTGGAAAGTAATTTGGTTGGTTATGATGCTCTCCACAGTGGTTTGTATTTATGGCACAGCATGTTTTGGGCATCGCCCCCTAAGCATTAAAGGCACGAAATAGCTGTTAATATGACCTCAGAATCATTATAGATAAGATTGTTCGTGTTTGCCTTTTGTGTCTTCATTTTACAGCCTTTGACATTTATCTGAAGACATAAATAGGCAACATGAGAAACCTCCTCCCTTCTGAGGTGGATTTTATTTGCACATTTAAATCCAAAAGAAACAGCTCATTAGCTTAAAAGGACCAGATTGCATTACTAATTTGCTTTACTAACCTCAGCTCCTCCAGTCACCCCGTCCTTTCTTTTCCCAAACCACTTTTCACACTCACCTGAAAACTGAAAAAATAATATAATCAGTCTGTACAGGACAGAGCTGTAGGCTACGCCAGTTTACTCTCAGTTTGTAACTGATGTTCTCAATATTGGACAAGTAGGCAGTAATAAAATAAATCTACAAATTACTTTCTATAAATTGAGCTAATGTTCAGTTATGTAGCAGCCAAGCTGTTGAAGCTTTCCTGCTCAGCTGCGCAGTCTGAAGGGTAGGGGAGATGTTAGGTAGCGCTAACAGGCTTCACTTTTCCAGGTGGGAAAACAATAGCCTTTTAAAGCTGACACACTGTAACCGGCACAGTAAATTTATTTCCAGAATATTTTCCTCCGTCGGCGGTCACCGTCACTTTCTGAAAAACTCGGACAATCAAACACTCGCTACGCACCTCCCGATTCCTTACAGGAGTTACGCTGCTCTTGTAACAACATCTACAACATCGTATGTTGTAGACGAGAAGAGGTGCACCGCCGGCGCACCGCCGCTCCTGAATACATATAGGGGAAACACTGCCACACACATACACACGCACACGCACTCACAACCCTGCGGAATCCCATTCTCCACCTTATATACACTGTATTCTGCGCCTACTCTTAGGCTACTTGTACTTTCCTGTCAAATAAAAAGTTCATAACCCAGTTATATGTTCTACCACCAATACCCAATGAGTTCAACTTAATTAGTAACCTGTCTTTCCAGAGCATATCATATGGTATCAATATTTCTTTGTTGGTCTGTGCTTTCCTGATATCTGATTCTAATCACAATACTGAATCCATTGTATTCCAACCCCTACGGAACCCACTAGAGAACCCACTTCAGAAGAGCTACAGAAGAGCTTTACTTTCCAGGAAATATGTGTAAACCGCTCGGTGACCATTCGTTGCAATCTGATTGGCTTGACGCTAACAGCGTCATTTAAGCGCCTGCATGATCTCACCACATGCGCCGCTATGTTTTGAAATCTGGGGAGCTAAGGTCTGTCAATACACCGGTTAGCTTCGCACGGGGGCCTATTTCTTTACATTTTTTCATGATGGATCTAATATGAGGGCAAATAAAACATGCCAAAGTCTCTAAAAAAGTCCTGCACCACGCAGACCTCCATTAGCAGGTACTTCGGAGGGCTGAGCAGCAGCAGTGCCTCCAATACTCAGTGTGGGATTAACCCTGCTGAGCACCAGCTTTCCAGAGGCAAGGTGAGCTGTGCTTCGTTGACTACATTACACACACACAACACACACACACACACACACACGCTCTGATCACATATGATTCACTTAATGCGAAATGCTAATTACTAAACCTCAACTGCTTTTGTCCTGCAGCAGAAACTTTCCTCTGATAATGATGATTTTGGACTGCCAACAAAACGAGCCAAGCTTTCTTTACAAGACCAGCAGGTGGAGGATTTGGACTGTGAGCCTGTTTACTGTCAGAGCACCAAAGGTGAGTCTCAACCCTCACGCAGGTCATACAAGTCTCACCCATTTCCAGCTTTCAAAAATAATCATATTTTTCCAAACGGCATGTGCAGTAAACGTTCAATTCTCCTGTTATTCTAGGAGATGGAGCTGGTCATGATGCTTTTTGTTTGCTTAAAACTTTAAAACGCGGAGTTTTCACTGATATTTGTCTGACAAACTGTGGACTAGGGGCAGATACAAATCTTCCTGAGAGCATCCAGGTGGAGATTATGTATGAAAAATAGTCAAATGTTTAAACAATTAGGATTTTCTTTTATGGGGCTTTATATGAAATAAAAGTGGTGGAAAAAGTATATCAATTGCTTAAGTAAAAGTACACCAAAGTAAAAATACAACAATACAGAGAAATATCTTGTATTCAAAGTCTTACTCAAGTAAAAGTACAGAAGTATTATCAGTAAAATGTACTTAAGTAACAGAAGTAAAAGTACTCATTCTGCATTAAAATGTACCCTGTGTGACTGATGCAGGATTCTTAAGATTGTTAATACTGATCCATCAATGTGTAAGCAGTTGTACTGTTGTAGCTGCTCAAGGTAAAGCCTGTTTTAACTACTTTACATACAGAGGACCTAGGGGTCGGGCCCCTCCAGAAGTTCACAAGATAAATCTGAGATGTTGCGAGTTCATTATTGGGAGAGGAAAAATAGAAAAACAAAGTTCTGATACACAAATCTGTTTTTCTGTTTTTTGTCTTGTGAAAAATCAGATCATTGGACCCCTTTGGACTTTAAGGTTATTTAAATGAAACCATACGAGAACTTAATAGGGAAAGTGTCTCTTTGGTGAAACTGCTAACACTTGTGGAAAACAACCGGTTTAATCTTTAGCAATGTGTAGTACTTTCATATTTTTCTTGGAAAGTATGATATTTTTCATGTCAAATTTAAAAAATCCTAAACTTAAGTGTTAAATGAATTTAGTAAAGTAAAAAGTACAATCTATCCCTCTAGACTGTATTGGAGGAGAAATGTAAGGCATCATAAATTGGAAATGCAAGTACCTACAAATTCTTGTGAAGTGCAGTACTTGAGTAATACTTAGTTGCGTTCTACCTCTGCCTAATAATTTTACTTTAACTGTATTTCTTGTCTCTTCAGGGAAGACGCTAACATCCACATCAGGCGTCCTCTGCTCGTCCACCTTGCAGAAGCTGAAAGGCTTCACTTGCTCGGCTGGGCCCAGTGTCGGGCGCAGTGACACTCAGAGGGAAGAAAAGGAGACGGGGGGTGCCAGCATTAAAATCTGTGACGAAGGAAGTAGTGTTTGGCCTCCTCGGGACATTACAGATCAACACAGAGTTAAAAACAGACGTCAACAGACAGAGGAGGAGCAAGAGGATAAAGAGGATATAGAGGATGAAGAGGAGGAGACTGTAAAAGAAAAGGAGAGTTCAGGGCTGACGGCTACAAAGCAGGTACACAATGTAAATGTTAGCTCCATCACATCACTGCCAACGTAGGACATGTTTGGGCAGCAGTTTGGCCCATTGATGAAGGTTTAAGTCTTCATGCTAGAAGGAATCTGCCCTGCTAAAATGTCCACGAGCAAGGCGGCTACAAAAATTCAAAACTTGGGGTTAATGATGTGTTGCAGACAAGAGTTTGAGTCGTGTGGAGTCGAACGCTTTGAAAACAATCATGACATGACAGTATAATACGCACTTGTTTTGTCAAGTAGCATTCACTGCATTTTTAACCACCAAATATTACGATAAAGACACAATAGAGCTGGACAAATAACCCGGGCCAATATATCGTCTGATAACATAATGCTTATTGATGTATCTGTGTTTGTGTTTATGAACTATCGGTCCTTGGATTTTAAACTCTCAAATATTAATATATCTATTGGCCATAAATGCAGTATTTTAGCATGAAGTACGAGTGGGAAATGGAGAACTGAAAGCTTTGAGGGAGGAACTGTTGCTCCTGAAAGGAGTGAGTGATTTTATTTGTGTTTTTTAAAATTTATTTTGTAGGCATTCCGCTTGTCTCAGTTTGGCAAGTCAGGAGGTGGAGGAAGAGGAAGAGGAAGGGGCGCAGAGCTGAGTGCTCTGTCAGACTCTAGCACCCCCAACAGACGCTCAAAGAGCATGTACACTCCCTTGGAACAGCAGGTCATCCAGCTGAAACAGCAGCATAAGGATGCATTGTTGGCTGTGGAGTGCGGTTACAAATACAGGTTCTTTGGAGAGGATGCAGAGGTGAGAACTGATTTCATGATATGCGAAGGAAATCAACAGTATCAGTCAAAATATATCAAATATGTTACTAAAATACATGTCAGCATTTTACATGATGGTGATCAAATGTTGGAAATCTCAGTTCATAAAAAACTACTAAAAACCTCATTTAGAAATTCACAGGAAATCTGAGGAGGGGTCGAGGTCATGCCCGAACTCTCAACATGGCCTCAGTTATCCTTTAGCACAGCACAGACATTGTGTGTGTGTGTGTGTGTGTGTGTGAACAGATTGCTGCAAAGGAGCTGAATATTGTCTGTCATCTGGATCATAACTTCATGACGTGCAGCATCCCCACGCACCGTTTGTTTGTTCATGTCAGACGGTTGGTGTCCCACGGACACAAGGTGGGAAACAAATCTTGTGCGAATTTAGAAATCCAAGCTGTTCAGAGTCATTTTTTTCTTATCTCTGCATTATTGTCTCAAATTTTTTAGGTTGGTGTGGTTAAGCAGACAGAGACGTCTGCGATCAAGGCCTCAGGGGCCAATAGGAACGCTCTGTTCACCCGTCAGCTCAGCGCTCTGTACACCAAGTCCACTCTGGTGGGAGAGGGTATCCTTATAGGCTGTGAATATCTGTGTGTGTGTCCTTAAGCCTGCCTTTAGTATCTATATGTATGTCTGAAGTCCTTGACAGTTTTTTGAGATGTAAACCCGGTCTGCAGACTCGGGGGATGTGGATGAGGGCGGCTGTGGTGACGTGGTGACGGACCCTCCTGACAGCTTTCTGCTGTGTATCAGTGAGAACTGGGACAAACTGAAGAAGCTGCTCACCGTAGGGCTGGTGGTGAGTCTGATCACGCTGTTCAGCTTTAAGCATATTTATAGTTAATCTGAAACAAGATTACATACAAGCTTGTTTTTAATGCAAACTGATGATTTGTGTTGTATTTTACTTTTGCGTATTTTTTTATGTAGTTTACTGTTAATTACCAGTTTTTTGAATGTTATCTCAGTTCTCTTGAATGTAGCCTCAACTATGAAATCTTATTCCCCTCATGCTATACTAAATTACTTTATCTATTATGGTGCAGCTTCAATGAGGGAAACTGTAAGCACAAGCTGTACTGCTTTGACATAATCTGATTTAAAATAAATGCAACTCCATGTGAAATGGAATGACCTACTTTTATTTTATTAAAAAATCTGTTTTCACTTTTATTTTTTGAGCAAGATAACCCCCCCCAGAACACAACCAAAGCACTCCTGTAATTCAGACCAAAGGGTCAAATGTTCTTAGCACTATGTATATGCATATGTTTTCTTTATTTCTTATCATTTTATACATGTGTTGTAGGCAGTTCAGCCCAGCACAGGAGACGTGTTACTGGACTGCTTCCCTGATGGTCAGTCTCGCTCTGAGCTGGAGGGTCGTGTCCTAAAGATCAACCCTGTGGAAATCCTGGTGCCCTCTGACCTCTCAGAACAAACCCTCAGACTCCTGCAGAGTATCACCAATGCCAGGTAATCTTCTGTAAGGACACTAGGAGGCAGGCTGTGCCTGTTTTACCACATGCCAGTAATTTCTTACTGAAGTGATGAACTGTGCTACTTATCTGTGTGTTTACAAAAGTGCGTGTTTATGAGTTTAGTCTATTTCATTCGGAGGGATTGTGCTTAGATTTCCCCTGGCAGGTAGACCGTTGTTTTGTCTGAAGCTGTCTGGGCTCAGTCTGGAAAAGGAAATCAATGTGAGCTCATTGAGAGTTTATGTGGTAATGGAACCACGGCACCCTGGGTTCCACCGCGGGTCTGAACAGGGTCCCACCAGGGCTTATTATTTAAAAAGTTCATAGACTGACTTTCCCCCTAAACTGATTTCTTTATAATGACTATTTGTAAGATGATTTTTCGAGTTTATTTCATTGGTAAAAGTTTTAAGTAGTTAAAAATGTTGAATACAGTTATTAAAATTTGTATTTATAATATGTTTTTTAAAAATAATAACACATGTAAGTGATAAAGTTCATTGCTCTTTTTCCAAACTGCAACTACTGGGAGGTCAGATGGAGCAAACTAGGAGACATGCTCATACCCATGTTTATCTATAGTTGTACAATGTACATAACATTTACAATTAACAAAATAACACCTAGGAGACCCTGAGAAGTGGAGAAAAAGTATCACTTATTGTATTGCAATACAAGTAAAGGTCTAACATTTTGACTGTTCCTCCGGATAAAGTATTTTAGGTGTTAAAATGCAAGGAATTAAAGTACAGGTTCACCACTTTTCAAGCCTGTCTTAAAACAATAGTCAGGTGCTCCTGTGAACATTGGAACAGGGTTTGATTGCTCTAATCATTTCTCCTGTTCATATCGACCTTTAAAAGAACCTTTTGTAATGTGCTTTCAATGCAAGGCCACATTCTGTGTTCAAATCTAACTAATTACAACTGCTGAATCTAATATGATGCTTCAGCAGTACGATCAGGAGGAATTATTACAGTAAGCAAAACATCTTAATGCTCAGATGGATACTTGACTACTGTTTCAATACAGACTCAGAGCACATAACTGAGAAGACATCATAAAGGTAAAGCCATCAGCTCAAATCATTAGAGACATTTGGCAGCAGTGTGCCACTGATTAGCTCAACATAAGCACACAAGGTAAACAGGGAGTGATCAGCTATTATGCTGGACTAACAAGCTTCAACCAAACCAAAAATTGATGCAAAAGCAGACTTCCATTCAGCATTTTGCCTGCCGGCTGCTGTATGAACCACAAGATCCAAAAGAGTTCAGGAGTTTGTCTTTTGCTTCATTGGCTGGCATAAGAGAGTGGCCCACGACAGTGACTTTGAACTGACATATAACATAGAAACCTGTTGCCTCCCATCGTGCCTGTCTGCTCATCTCTGCCGACAGTCTGCATCCAGCATGTTCACACCAGTGGGGAGTGGTTTCCTCTGGAGGCTGCCAGTGATTGCATTATGCTGTGAAAATGAAACGAGGGAGTGGGAGGGAGTGGATTTGATTAGATGGGGATGGTTGGATAAATGGGAGGGAAGTCTGCTACTTTCTTCTTCTTTTGTTGGACTTCTTGATGGTGCGCATTTCTATTTTTTCCACCCTTTTAAAAAATATTCAAATGGCTATTTCATATCCTTTTTAATTTCCCCCTCAGTTTAAATTTCATTCTGAAACATTTGATTAGTCTGAATTCATTCCTCTTTCTTTCTCACTGCCGTCTGTGTGGACTAAATTGCGAAGATGGGCCTGTAAAGGCCAGTCCAATTATTGTGTTTGAACAGCACTGCTCTCTAGCGTTCTGCTTATCAGAGACAAGACGGTCAATTTGCAGCCTGTATCACACAAATGCAGCTTTGTCTGTTCACCTCAGACAGAAAATGTGTCACATTTATATTCACACAGGCTACTAAGCTACGCCAGGTCCATTTTACATCGCTGCTATTGCCGACCTCTCAAGATATTCTCAAGTGATTTATTTTTTCCTCAACCGTGATCGGTCATCAGACTTAAGACACTTAAAATACATAAATGATTCTGAAATAGATGTTTTGATGGATATCAGCTCTGAGTACATTACAGTAATGTCACTCCCAACACATTTAAAAATACTAAAACAAGGCCTACCCAGGTGAACATTTAACAGGAGAGCTCTGTGGCCCGATGATGTTAGCTCAACAGCCTCCATGCCTCTGGGATGTGCTGACGAGACGGCCCCCCTGGCAACAGGATTTATGTGTCCATGGAGCGGAAGGTAATGAGTCCCTGGGAGGTTGGTAGTAGCTAGGTGCAGTATTAGTTGCTTTAATCATCCACAGCCTGGAGTCTTGACTTAGGATCAGAGCAGTAAAGGGGTTTAGAGCAACCCAAATGCTCACTGACTGATGCTGTCAAAACAAATGTCTTCGTTTTGCCAAAGATTTTAAGTCGATGACTGACATTCTTGAAAGGGAGTTGTCATGGGTACATGATAAGACAGTAGTCGTGTATCAGGATCTAATCTCTGACTGAACCTTTACCCGTCCCTGCTTTGGGTGATTATCACCATCACAGAGCTCTGAGCATTTGAACAACAACAACAATAACTAAAATGCCAAAGAAGTAGGATGTCACTTCTTCATGTGAAGTACAAAAGAAAACCCATCTTCTCACTTACCTTTGTTGTATCTAGCCATTGATAGTTTTGGTTTTATTTCCTCAGATTTTGAGATATATGTCTCTCAGTTATGTGCTGCCACCCCAATACAATGGAGTTCAATGATGTATTGTGCTTACAGTATTGGAAAAATGATATTTGAAAATTCATATTGCCCAATATCACAGTTTGCTTCAAGGGCCTGTACAATCTGTGCAGCAGACAACAACCTCTGTTCTTAGAGCCTCAATTTCAACGATAAACAACTCCCCAAAAACGTTCCCTTTTAACAGGGAAAAGCAACAATTCTACAACAATAAATGGCGTATGTATGGAATAGATTCACAATTGAAATCAAAGTAAATCAACAATGTAGATAAATTCAATGTAAAACTAGATTTAATTGTTTTTTTAGCGTATTTACTGTGGTTTGTCCAGAGTGATGAAGATACTGGTTTTGGAAAGACACATCTACTAAACATCGCCGTGTTAGCATTGTCATTGCATGTTAGCATTTTTGTAATTAAGGATAAATAACCCTTTAATTCTTTACTGGAATTATGAGCAGAACGCAAACCTCTGGTCAATTGTTTGCATACACTTGAACCATTGTTCAGCTTTGTAGTTTCCTGTGAGACTTCAAACCAGACTGAGACTTCCTGAACAATGCTGGGTCCTGTCAGAGATGCTACAATGCGCTGCTCTGTCCCCAGTGTTGGGAACGTTACTTGAAAAAAGTAATTAGTTATAGTTACTCACTACTTGTTCTAAAAAGTAACTGAGTTAGTAACTGAATTACTCTGTAATAAAAGTAACTCGTTACCAGGGAAAGTAACTATTTGCGTTACTGTTAAAAAAAAAAATCTCTGCTGCTTCATCGAATCTCTTTTTAGCTGTTGGGTGTGTGTGTGAGTGTGTGAGTGTGTGTGTGTGCGCGTGTGCTGGCATGTGTGTAAAATCACTGGCTCTGATTGGCTACCAAGAAACATGACTCTGCCTTAGCCAACATAATCGCTGGTTGAAAGGCACCCGAGCTTCTCTTGTCCCTCGTCTCTCCCCGCCGACAGAGTTTAGCAGGCAGGCGAGAACGGGAACAGGTAGCGCCACGTTGCGCCCAGAGAACCTGATATGGAGAGCGCAGCGTACCGGTCCACTTCAAGCACTAATTACCTCGTTATTAACCCACCTCCTGACTAGCTGTGTGAGCCAGCTGGTGCGTTAGGATTACACAGTTTATTACATAGTAACGCACCGCATTTAACAACCAGTAACGTTAACGGCGTTGTAACGACGGGAAAAGTAATTAGTTAGATTACCCCGCCGTTACGTAACGCCGTTCTTTTAAACGCCGTTATTCCAAACACTGTCTGTCCCAGGATCAATAGCAGCAATTATTACTGTTCTTATAAACCTCATAATGTGGTTGAATTGACTGGTTAAATGATTAAAGGTCATGGTTTGACTGCTGGCACAATATGTGGTCCATTGATTGCTTTTATAATATCTTTGCTCCCAGTTTGACCAGTGGCTGAAGTGAAAGGTAGGTGTGTGGTGTGTGTGTGTGTGTGAGATTCGTGGAGTCCAAATACCGGGACATCTTTGTGGGGACCAAAATGCTGGACCAAGATTAAAGGGCTATTTGGGGGTTAAGACTTGGTTTAGGGGTAAAATAAGGTTGAGGTTGGGCATGTAGTTGTGGTGGTGAAGGTTAGGGTAAGGAGCTATGTCAGTGAGATGTCCCCATAGGGATAGAGGAACAAACGTGTGCGTGTGTGCGAGCATTAAAAAATGCTCTAACACTGCATCCAGAGCCACGTGTTTGCCTTGGTTGCCCTGGCAACAACAGAGCGGACAAAGAAGCCAAGTCCTTGAAATCTGCAATACCGAGAGAGTGAATAGGGCAATAGGGAGATGCAAGGAAACTGTGTGAGTGTGTGTGTGACTGTACACGTGTGTACAACCACACATCCAGTGTGTTGATCCATGTGTAGAGTGTTGAACAGAAGCACGGCTGGAACACGCAGGGCTGCTGTGTCTAAGTTTTCTTCCTGAGGGGAAGACGATCAGATACCGGATGTTTCGTTTCCTTCTGTCTGTACAGTCACAAGCACCACTGACCTCTTGAGTCAATAATGTCTTGTTGTTCCCCTCCAGTGCTCAGGCTGATGACCGAGTGAGAGTGGAGAAGATGGACAGCGCTCAGTTTGAGTTTCCCTCTGCAATGAACACAGTCACTGAATTCTACTGCCACTCCCAAGAGAAAGGTCTTTGTTTGTGCCTCTTTCATTTTCAATCTTTTACTCTATATTGCCTCCAGTTACTCATATATTCTCATTCAGACCAAGACACCCATTCATATGTAAAACACTGGATGTGTCTGAGCAGTAGGCCCTGTGACTCATGTTTTATCTGTGGAAATGTAGCATGTTTGTGTGCGTTTGGGTGTCTGTGTCCTCCAGGCTCTCGCTCTCTGTCGAGTGTAGCATCCTTGGAGAGCCCAGTGATCTGCTGTCTGGGGCCGCTCATCCAGTACCTTCAAGAATTCAACTTAGAAAGAGTTCTTAGGTGTGAAAGGTACATGCAAACAAATTTGCACACACTTAGAGGCTGCAATTATCCAATGTTTCCTCTGGTCTTTGACATCCCGGGTAGAGCTGAAATGATTACTCAATTAATTGATAAGATAGACACCTTCCAGTGCAAATCCTTTTTTCCTGATTAGATAATCGTCTTTAACTACAATGATAATTGATTAATAGTCATTTTGAGCAAAAATTGTGAAAAAAGCCAAACATTCTCTGGTTCCAGCTTTTCAAGTGAGAGATTTGGCTTATTTTCTCTGCTTCATGCTGTAAAGTGAGTCTCTTTTGGCTTTGGACTTTTGGTTGAACAAAACAAAATTTTTGAAGTGTGAAGGTTCTTAGTCATCCAGGTCATAGTTATCCAGAGAAGGTTAAAGTCATGGAGTCGTTAGAAACACCTGCGGCAGAGTCTCAATGATCATCGTTGGCATCTTCACCTGAGGCCAAGAGGTAACGTTTGTTGAGTTTCCTGGGAAGTGATGAAAGGACAACACCGTGTAAGTGGGGGATAAGTGGTGGCGTAGACTGCCTCCTCTGTTCAGCGATGGCTTCTCAACCCAGGTGTAAGTGGCTTCCTTGATACCTTTTTCAAACCGTTCATCCTCTCTTTCTAAAATGTGTACCTGATGGTCCTCAAACAAGTGTCCTTTAACTAGATGCACCCCAAAGAGATTAAATTGCTGAGTTTTCCTACTGGTCATTTCAGAACTGAAGAAGTCTCTCAGATGAGATCTCTAATATCTTTAACAAAGTCCAGTTGCCCTTGACTTTAACCTTCTTTGGAAAAGATATTTGAAGACGACACCTTGGACTGGGACGTTGTGATGGGTATTTTTTTAGACTAAAAGATTAGTCTAGATTAATCTACAGATTATCTATTACAGTTAATTTAATCATTAGCTGCAGCCCTAATTCTGGGATAATGTGGGATTTTAGGCCTTACAGGAATATACATCAATGTATTTTACAACTTATTTTATGCTTTAAAATGCACCTTTATCCATTTCTTTTCTGATGTACAAGTTTGAGGTGACCTCCAACACTTACAAGAACAGTTTTCTGTCTTTGAGTTGCAGAAAGAAATTGTAATCATTCCAGTTATCACATCTTTAAACCTCTTCCCAATGGCTATTTCATTGCAGCTGTATTTTAATGATTTTGTGCACCATGCAGCTCATTCCGACGTCTGTCCTGTGAGTCGGAGGGTATGGTCCTCAGTGCTGCCACCCTCAGGAACCTGGAAATCCTCAACAATCAGGTAAAAGCTCATCTCAGCTGGCAGTCATGGCCACTGATCAAGCATAATGAAGGGGTGATGTGTGTCTCAATAATAAATGGTTTACACTGTACCATACTGTAACAATCCTCTAATGTCCACTATTTTCCAAACAGACATATCTGCACTTTGCACGTGGCCTAGTGAAGATAATTGTGCTTTTAAATTACATTGGCTAGAGCCATAACTGTTTTTAAGTGCCAATTCTTTTCAAGTCATGTCTCAAGTGTGTGAAGGGAAGTCATGATGCAGGTCTTCATAAACATGCCTTTAAGGTCTCTCATTTAGAACTGCAACGGTTAATCCATTAGTTGTCAACTGTTAAATCAATCACCGGCTATTTTGATAATCGGTTTAGGTATTTTAACAGTCCAAATTCTCTGATTCCAGCTTTTTTAAATGTGAGTATTTTTAGGGTTTATTTATTCCTCTATGACAGTAAATTTGAGGCTGTCCTCTTTGGGTTACTGGAAACAACTGATTTTTCAATATTTCCTTATATTTCATAGACCAAACAACTAATGAATGACCAATGAATTGAGATAATAATCAACGGATTAAAACAAAAGTGAAAATAACGACTCTCAATGCTGACCATTAGAGCGACATGGCATTTACACATTTTTCTTTTAAACTTGTGTTAATATTGCATTTTACATAGCTGGGAACTAGGGCTGGACGATTTTGGAAAATCTAATTGCGTTTTTTTTTTTTTTGCCAATATTGGGACTGAGATTTAATATGTGGTTAATTTTTAAGCTCTTTACCTATTATTCAAACCCAATATTAGATAGATAGAAGATAGAACTACTCGGTTCTTTCTTGTGGGTCAGTCCTGTGTTATGATGAAATTAGGTAGAATTATTATTATGAGCAATGGAGGAGAAGATATATCAAATTATAATATGAGAAAGATAATTTGAGTCAAGTCATGGCTTTAAATAATATGATATAATATCATCAGGTCGGCCTACCTACAGACCACAAGAAAAACTAACTCACCACAGTGTGTAAGCACTCCATACAAAACCCACAGTTCATCTCCATCTCCTGGGAGTTCATCTTTCTAAATCCCAGTAAGCAAACAGGAGTAAAAAAGCAAAAAATACTTAGTGTTTAATACACAAGCTTAGTAATTCTTACTTACTACCTTAGTAAGTCCCCCTCCTCCCCTGCATCCTCCGATGCTGGTGAGCAGCGCACCGGCTGCAACCTGGCTGTAACTCGGGACAGACTGGGCCTCTTTCGTACTTGTGGGTTTGGTCTGAAATGCCGTTTCACAGATAATTACTGAGCTGACTGGTGGCTGTGCGTGAGGCTGGCGCCGATCACTACGTTTACCTTACTACATGTGTCTTTCTGTTGTGCATTTTCCCGGTCCATCAGAGCGGCGGATGGCCCAACGATTTCACCCACCACAAAGTTACCCTCGGAGGGCGGGAGCTACTTTCATTCCCTGTGTGTCACTAAAGTTTATGTAGTTTAAGCTTCTGTCAAGCTTAAGGCCGTTGTACAACAAGAAGGCAAGGCACAGTGTAACGTGCAGACGAAGCACCAATGTCTGCAGACTGCTTTCCGCTTGGGTGCCATGTGACCCGAGTATAATCGCAGCCTTTGCGATTAGAAAATCTCGTTTTATTACATCGCGATAATATCGCAAATGCAATTACTCGTTCAGCCCTACTGGGAACAAGTAATTTTAATAAAGAGGCCTAATCATTGCGTTTCTGTTATTTCAGACATTGATTTTATACATTGTTATTTTAAAAATATGCGTTAGTTAAGTTAAGTGACTTACTGCTGAATCAGGTTCAATTCTACTACTCTGGCTTGAGGAAGGTCGAGGGAGGCTGGTGAACAAAAGTGCACGTTGGTGATAAACACCTTCCAGTGCAAATACTCTTTATATATGTCAATACTGTTTACAGTTATGGTTGCACAGCGATTGTAAACATTTAACGGGTGAGTTAAATGGTCATTTCTCTGATCACAAGAAAAAGTTCAGTGACTAGTTAGGCTTGCGTTGGTGATTGCTCAGATGTTCAGCACGACTCCACTGGGATAGCGTGTGTGTCACACATGGAGTTCAAGCTCAGTTCAAGCCTCCTCACCTGACTGATTGTGGCCTCCATCACCTGCTCACCTCTTTGTTTATTTATTTATTTATTTATTACATCATAGTGTTTTTTTCTTCCTGAAATTTGCCTCATTCAAATGATGTATGTGAAAGCTGCGTTTTATGTTTGTGTGTGTTCTTTCAATCATAGACAGATGGTGGTGTGAAGGGTAGTCTGTTGTGGGTGTTGGACCACACTCGCACTCCGTTTGGAAAGAGACTGATGAGGAAGTGGGTGAGCCAGCCCCTCACAGACCTACAGTGAGTACAAGATACCCTCTGTACTGATTCAGCTTGATCAGCATTGATTAATCATCTCAGACAGCACTTACTGTATGTCGCTTTCACTTCATATGCAATGGTTGGTAGAGATGGCGAAGATTCCAGTGTTTATGATTTGCCAGCGCTCATGTCATCGAACAAGTCAGGATGAGGATTATTAAATACTGTGTGTTGACAATATAACATTATATCCATTAAATTTGGATTTAATTACCTAGAACAACAGACTTTGACTTACATGAGGCATCAGTGTTTATGAGATTTATTAGGTACATTTGCTTTATTAGGCTCAAAGTCTGATATACTGATATAACTGATATATACTGATATATCTGATATATTTTCCTAGTCATAATTATGACTCAGATGTTGATGTGAATGCTATTTACAAATTGGATACTGGTTATTGTGATCATTTTGATATGACATGAATACAGCAATACTCCAATGCCATGTACCATCCCCATAATAGCTCTGCTTATTGCACGGTTTTGTCGAGATTTAGATTTAGAGATGTTATTTAGGGCCATGTGTTTTTATTATTTTTCAAACTGCTTTGCTGCAAAAAGAAATCCCTCTTGTGGGACAGGAAAGATCTGAAATAAACTGACTAGACAGGCTCTGGCCTGTCAATCCTAGCACAAGCTGCAGGATTTAGACACAGCTTGAGAGAAAGCACAACCTCAGAAGCCTGACTTTGAGCAAATTACGCTACACTTAGAAGACTTTGCATGCGTCTTTGCATTCTCTTTAATGTGTCATTTGGACAGAAAGCAGAATTTCACAATGAAAACAATGAACTCATTTAATATGAAATAATAAAAGGAAGCAACAGAATGCACTATTATTTTAATATACTCAATATAGTTGCAGGAGGCAATGATTGGGATCCATGCAAATCGCGATATTTGAATGAAACATTGTCAGAGGAGAAGAACAGATGCAGGTAACTTAAGAGTGATGAAAGAATTTAGTCTTTGAGATAATTGGGGAAATGCAAACTTGATTTTTACAGCATCACCTTGAGATCATTATATGTACCTGACCACTGGATGAAATGTTCAACCCACCTGCAACATTTTCTTTTTCCAAGTTTCCAAGTTTATGCTGCACAAACACTTTTTAGCAGAGAAAAATAGGAAGAAAGTGTCACAGGATCCAAATAAAATAGACTCACTATGATGTGAGCAAGTCTGACTTGATCACCTGGGGATTTGAACCCTGGAACTTGAGATCTGCAGAGCAGGTGACTTACTGACTGAACTACTGGTGAGAGGCTGTTTCCACACGACTTCTCACAAGTTGTGGCAGTGACGCTGCATGTGCCCGACCCAGATATTTTTGTCAGTTTAAACTTAAAACGCCTACCGTAGTCAAGATGTTGGTGAGAATGCTGAAAATGCTGAAAAAAATCACACATTATTGTGCTCATTTTGGATGTGTTGTCAGATACGGTACAAAGACTGTATAAGTAGCAAGATATTGAATATCACTGAAGACTCACTGTTTGACCGATCTAAAAACCTTTTGAAACACTTGATATCGGCCATCTAGAGAATGTCTGTGTTGATTTTGGTAGCTTTTGAACAAAGACTTGTGAAGATCTAGATGTTAATTGATTTAGCATATTCAGAAAAATACAGAGTGACTGACTGAATTGACCATAGGTTGCAGGGAGGCAAACATTTGTGACTTATCAGTGGATGTGCTGAAAAAAATCAGCTCTATAAGTAGACGGGTGATTGTCTTAGATTTTTTGAGGTTTGAAATGAGAAATATCTAGAAATTTACATTTGTTGTAATGAGCCACACCCACTTTGAGCAATCATTACCAAAGTTTATGCATCACCATCAAATTGAGTAGTGAGTAGTAATGAGTAGTGACCCGAGACTGTTCAAACCGAATTTTCTACGAATCCATCCAGCGAATTACAAGGTATAAACTTTTTACAAGTGTAGCGCCCCCTAGTGGAAGAATATTCCAGGACTGCTCGGCAAAGCTGGGGCTCAGCACTTGAACAGATGCGTCAAGTTTGGTGACAATAGCTTAAGCAAAGTTTCCGGTTAATTTGTGAAACCGTATGGGACGAGTTTGCAAAAGTAGGTTTTAGAGAAAAGTAATAAAAAGTTGCATAATTTGACAGTTTTAGAGCAGAAGAACATTGGAATAAAGATGCAGATGAATCCATTGAAATGATGAAAGAATTTTTACTCTAAACGAAGCTGTTTTTGAGATAATTGCAACAATGTAAAGTTGTTTTATTATAGCGTCACCATGAGGTCTATGAGTGCCATTTTCTGTCTGAGTAGTGGGTGGAATTTGCAACCCACTTGCCAATTTTGGTGAGTTTTCGTGCAACAGTTTTTGCTGCTCAAACACTTTTAGAAGAGAAAAAGAAGAAAGAAGAAGAATAGGAACAATAACTATTCTAGTTCCCTTCTCTGCAGTGTAATTTTTATTATCCATGTATTGATCGTGTGCGTATTTTCTCTCTCTCTCTCACTCTGTGTGTGTGTGTGTGTGTGTGTGTGTGTGTGTGTGACCCTCTGCCTCCCACATTGCAGGGATTATAGCTGTGGATTTGGCACTGCTCTCAGATTATCCAGATAGCTCCTCTACAGAATTTCAACATCAATAAAACCCAGATTACACCCAGGCACATTAATTCCAAGATACACAGTGCAGCAGCACATGACACAGACACACATGCATCTGCACACACACATGCCATCACACACAAAATGACTTCACTTTATCTCCTTTTTTTACTCCATCCCCCCCCCAGATGTATGTTCACAGAATAAATTTGTACTCTTTGTGCCTTTTAATATAATGTGTTTTTACAAGTAGGCAGTTTACAGGCTAACACCTTGCGAATACACACTACTTAATACTCCAGTAATAAACTTCTCTTAGAAAGGACACTCTTAAGATGTGAAAATAACAAACTGAAGACATTTATGTTAATAAAAATAATACTGGAGTCCTTTCCCTCATACATGGTTGACGTTAAGTTGTTCTGGCTACTGGCAAACCTCAGTAAAGCACAGAATTTACAAAGAAGGTGATTTGGCGCTTATTTGTTTTAAGTACAAAGTGTATTTTAGAAAAACATAGCCTTTCAATCAAGGGCTCTCTTTTGCTGATGACTGAGGCTGAACATGTGTTTTTCTGCCTTCCTTCATTCCCATCTAATTTATCCCCTTCCTTTCTCCCTTCCTTCTTTCATTTTCATCCATGAATCCACAGATCTATCTCAGGGAGGCAGGATGCTGTGCAGGAGGTCCTGGAGTCGCACTCTCTCACCTTAAATTCTGTCAGATCTCTGCTGTCGCATTTGCCCGACCTGGAGAGAGGCATCTGCAGCATATACCACAAAAAGGTAAAAAGTAAGGAAAAGGGAAACCTTTTGCCTCTATGATAACATCTTTTCTGACAACCTTGGTCTTATTTTTGTAGAATAGATAATCATTCCTGTCAGTTCTGAAAACATTTTACTCACCATCTTAAGCTAAAATATGTAGGCGTAGTGATACCGTTAAAAAAAAAGAAGGTCAAACCTGATGCAGGTGATTAAAAAAGCTGTTTTGCATAAAAATGAAAACCAAGACAATTTTCTCTCTCTCCATTTCTCTCACCCCCTTTCTCTCTGTCTTTTTTTATGGCGTGCTTCTTGATTAACAACAGGGAGCAGTCACCTCAGTGGCACTTACCTGATTGTCTGACACAATCTCATTTCCCATCGGGCCCATTTTAGAAATGTCAGAAGGCTTCATCCCGTGTGTGTGTGTGTGGTGTACAGAAATGGGAGAGACACTCTGGCCTGAGCTTGATTTCTTGTTTCACGTTCAACTTCATGACTTCTTTATATGTTGTTAGAAGAAAATGATCAAATGTCACTAAACACACACACACACACACACACACACACGATACACCACACAAACAGGGGCCTTAATTGCCATTTTACCCGTCTGTAGATAAATGGGCCTGTGTGTAATGGCCCGTGTCTCTATGACGCCATTGCCATATTGGGAGGGGGGCCATGCTTATGGTCTCCAGTCACTGTCTGTTTGGGTTCATAAAAGAGCATCATGGGGCTGCTGAAATGGGGGACCATTAAAACCGCAGCATGTGATTGATAGTATAAAGCATTGTCAGTGTGACTCTCATTAACCTTTCATGACTTGGTAGTACACTGTGAAATCACTAATGGCAATAAAAAATCAATATAATGTACAATATCACCCCTCCATTTCCATGCGGAGCATTGATTAATCATTAACTGGATTTCATCTTAATGATCAATGGTTCTATTTTTAAAGCCGCAGTATTGATCATGAGGAAACATAAGAGAGTAATTTCTGTGTATTAGATTGTAGACAGCTATCTCATAATCTGGATTATCAGCAGTTACCAAAAGAGCTGGCATTTACACACAACAAAACAGATTAATGGCAGCCGGGTGCTTTCACACCTGCCTCATTTAGTTCGGTTGAATCGCACTAGAGTTTGTTTTCCCACTTGGTGTGGTTCATTTGGGCAGGTGTGAACAGCAGCACTCGCCCTCGGGTGCGCACCAGAAGTGGAACAAACAAGACCAAGACCTCCTTGAAGAGCGGTCTCGGTACTCTTTCAAACGAACGCTGGTGCGGTTTGCTTATGGTGTGAAAGCAAACGGATTTTATGATAACAGAGACGTGATCTGAGCATTATTTCCAAAGCTGAACCACTAATAAATGCTAATGAAAATCATGTGGTAACGTATTCTTGTCAGCGCTAGTATTTTCCCTGATTAATAGGTTTTAATCTGTTAAAAAAGGAAGGCAAGTAGTACTCCGTTTACGCTGCCAGTTCATTAAGTCCATAAAACATTTGTGACAGTGATACCGCAGCATACTATAGGCTGATAAGCCCCGAGTTATTACTGTAGGCCTACAGTCCATAACATTACTAATCATGCTTATAATAAAATTATTACTTTGTGAGCTCTTTGTGATACAGATCACAAGCATTAAAGTGCTGCATAAACTTCTGTCAGTCACCGGATTTTGATTTCCCCATGTGTCCTGATGCAGGATGACAATCGCCAAATCTGTCCAATCAGCAAGTTACCTGTAAGTCTGTGTAACATCATGGTTACTTCTCTTGGTTCGTTCGTTTATAAAATTGCAGTGTGAACATGAACTGGATGAGAACTAAAATGCAACATTGTGTCATTTTTTTCACTTGGTCCGGACCAAATGAACTACAGGTCTGAAAGTATGGAAAAATGTAAATGAGTTATCAATGAGGAAAGATATCAAGGAGTGAAATTCTAAAGTAAGCAGTAAAGAAGTTTTGCTGTGAAATGTGTTTTGGGAGTACGTTTTATTTTCTTTCTGCCATATTGTGGAGACTTGCCGTCTGTGCTGCTGCTAATGAGTGGTGTCTCTCAGAGTATTGGCTGTTATAAATGGTTGCTCTTTAAGCTTGGCTGTCATAACCAGTGCAGATGAGATTTAGTGACATAATCTTGCTGGCCCACAGATTCCCCCAGTAACACAACACAACACACACATACACGAAGGAATACAAAATTTATTAGATTTTGTAGGAGAATAAAAAAGGATTTTCTTATTTCTGGTTTATAAATGGCCATTGAGTTCTGATCTTTTGCAGCTTCTCTTACAATTGAGATACACTATGCAGCCATCAAATCATATGTGTGTCTTTATTTGTGTTTGTGTGTGTGTTCCAGTCTTCCACGCAGGAGTTTTACCTCATTAGTAGCAGTCTTTCTCGCCTGGGGCTGGAACTGCAGGCCTTGCTCCCAGTTATCGAATCACAGATCAGCTCGGCGCTGCTCCGAGGCCTCTTTTTGGACACTCCTAACCTGCTTGCTCCTGCCCACAGCTTCCTCAAGGTGCTCAATGAAAAGGCCGCCAAGTGAGTACAGAAAAGGAGGTGTTTGGGGTTGAAAGAGAGAGAACTGTTATTGCATGAGCCAGCGATACCTAAAAATCTCTGCAATGCAGTGCAATACAAAAACACAACATGGCTGGCAGGCTAGCACTGAGTAGTTGTACACAAACTGGTCTGTACCGAAGTAGATATCTCACTGCTATTGAACAAAGCTTTATCACTGACTTATCGCTGATGTGCTACTCAGAATGTGATAGTCTGAAGATTTTGTCTAAGTGTTCATTATTGTTCATTACAAAAGAAAATGGCCAATCAAGTCAAAACTTGATTTAATCATTTAAATATCTATGTTGTAGTCTGGCGGATATGAAGTGCAGGACTGCAGCTACAAGTGACTTTCATTATGTATGGATTCATGTATTGATGACAAAAAATGTCTTGAAAATGTCAGAACATTATGAAAAAGGCCACCACACTTTCTCAGAGCCAAGACCACTAACAGTCCAAAAGCCAAAGATTTTCTATTTCCAGCGATTTGAAACAGAGAATCAGGCAGCCAATGTTCATCGAAGTTTTGAGGACTATGGAAGGGCTTAGAATAATACAGTTTTAGGGAAGATTGTCCTGCTAATTAATTAATATGAATTGGTACACTGTGTTGTATCATAGTCAGGATCTATGAAATGAAATGAAATTTACTTTTTAATTTTAGCGGCCACTTTTGAAATATATGCTCTAAATGAGTGAATAACATTCAGCATAATTTAGACTAAATAATGTCGTTATTCAATGTTCAATATATTTACACAAAATATTACATGCATTTTTGCGTGCACAAAAAGACCCATGTCTTTCAGCACACGACAATCACTCCACCTTACTAAACAACCAGGTAATTCAATTGTAGAGGCACGATCAATATATGATTATCACTGCAACCTATATGTCACCCGTGAAGAAAGGGAAGCAGATTAGAAAGGGACAGAGTCAAACTGGTTACTGGATGAGTAATGGAGTAGAAGAAGTATCACATTATTATAATTTCACAGAAAGCTAACTTGAGAGCCAAGTCATGGCATTAAATAATATCATCAGGTACCGACAGACGACAAGAAACACAAAGTTTACCACAGTTTATTACAGTCAGTGCTCAATACAAAGCCCACAGTTCAACCACCTATGAATCAGGTCCGTATCTCAATTGAAATCTCCACAAGAGTCCATATAACAAAAACCTCCTCTTCTGGATCCCAGGAAGCAAGGAAGGAAAAAAATAATTTGAAGTTTCAGTACAGAAGTTAGCCAACAACAATAAAACTAAGTGACACCTCTTGCATCTAACAGACAAGCTTAGCGATTCTCTGACAACACACTCGTAGTCTGGCTGGTGCTGTTGGCAAGCAGCGCACTGGCTCTAGGAAGGAGCGTGCTCCTTTACTGGTGAGTTCAGTTTGAATCGCCGCCACAGAGTATGCCTCTGCTGACTGCTGCCTGTGTGTGTTTTGTGTGAAGTTATCACCCCAATACACTAACTTTATTGCATGTGTCTTTCTGTTGTGCATTTTCCCTGTCCGCCAAAGGGGCGGAGGGCCCAACGGCCAACAGTTTACTTGCATTTGACAAAGCTGGGATCACTGGTGAAACCAGCTGGTTGCTAATTTCAGACCCTGGTCATAGTAGTGTATTATCATTATCACGATCTCAAAATGTTTATCCAAATCGGATTACAATTGCAATTGCTCAATTTATGCCAGAGGTTGCACGCCTCTTGAGCAACTAGGGGTTAAGTGTCTTGCTCAGGGACACACTGATGGATGTCACAGTGGGATTTGTACCCGGGTCTCCCACACTAGAGACAAGTGTGTTATCCACTGCTCCATCACCACCCAAAAGTTATATTATCTGTTATATTATCTGTCGTCTCTTTGACTCTTCTACAACTGGATTTCTTTAGATGCAGGTGCAAAATAATAAGTCTAGGAATAAGTCAAACTAGTTGAGATTAGACGCCTAAGTTCATGTCTGTGTTTATGTGAAAATCAGAAAAACACACCACAGTACCACAAAATTAGGCCTAGAAATGTACAGTATAATGCAGCTGAACAATGAAGCTCCACAGAGAAGGACCTTCTAGTGACACATGAATGATTTTATTTTTCAGTTTTTCCCACTGACAGAAACTGTCCTGTATTGTGTGCCTGTCCCCCTTGAACAGGCTCCTTGGATGTGTATTGTGATATTTTGCCAGCGGCTGTCACATTTGGACTGTTTGTTTTTGTGTTTGTGGAGGTCGGGAAATAAGACCGAGCTGTTCTCAGATCTGTCCGGCTTCCCGGTGCTGCGCGAACGGAGGGAGCAGATCCGGGCTGTCCTAAATGACATTCAAGAACACCGCAAAGAAATCCGGCTGACTCTGAAGGCCCCGGCACTCGACTACGTAACCGTCTCTGGACAGGAGGTACCATCCGTGTGTGTTTGAGAGTGAAAGACAGGTGGGAGGAGATTGATGGCCTGAAAGAGGTGGAAGACTGAGTCACAGGAATGATCTGATGTCTGCGTGTTTGTTTTTGTATCAGTGTGTGTCAGTTTTAATCAAGAGTGACACATTATTTTGTGTGTCTGCTGCTGATCAAAGTCTTCCTCCCCCTCCTCCTCCTCCTCTGCCCTCAGTTTCTGATTGAGGTGAAGAACTCGCTATCGTCTACTGTGCCAACTGGCTGGGTCATAATCAGCAGGTGATCTCACAGTTGCAGCACACACACACACACACACACACACACACACACACACACACACAGATTTGTTGTTGTTTATTGTTCACAATATCTGAGTTATACAGTATCATGGCCATTGAAAATACATATTTCTGACTGGTTGGCAGGAGTACGTTTAAAATTGTATATTTATTTAGTCCACCGCCTTTTGTGATCATCTTTTTATTGACATACATGCAGTATATTTCAATGAGATCAGCAAACCCAAAAGCATCAACAGTTGGAGTAACGTGGCAAGACAATCCAACTATACTGCCACATAAACGACCAAAACGCAACAGTGGAGGTGTGTTTAATGTGGTAATTTTAATGCTTTAAAGCTGCTCTAATCAATATATTTTGGATTAACAATAGATAGAAAGGAGTATGTGTAATGTCAAATAAGTCACTCATGGTGATGAACCCACAGCGAAATATCACCTGACTCTAAAGTTACCAATGAGACCTTATCAAACGTTCACTGTGAATAAATAAAATGTAGAGTTTATTATTAGCAACAGAAGCAGCTCCTGATGAGCAACATTGATCGCTGCAGCAGCAAACTCATTTGGACTGACAGCTCGGTGGATCTGCTCAGATGCCGACCTGCTGACAGCAGGAGTGGTCAGCACTTCCTGGCAGCCTCACCTCTTTCTGGTTGTTTCTACGCTAAGAGCCTGATTTACTAATGATTAGTGATTTGCTAAGAATTATTGCAATGATGACAACAGGAGCAAACACAATGGAGGTGGGAGTATTTAAGTGAAGTTTTTTTTGTGTTTTAATAGTTTCCGCCATGGAGAGTCGGGAGGGAAAGCAGCTGCGTAAAAACCTTGGTTTGTTTCGTTCAGTGCATCCTGATTATGTGGAAATCGTTGGTGATTGTTCCCTCTGGCTGGATGAGTTTTACGCGTGATCCGTGCACAACTGCAATTGGAGGCTCTCCGCTGCGCCAGGCTATTTCCTAAATTCTTCCATCTCTCGGAGAAAAGAAGTCAGGTCGAAACGAAATTTGCTTTATTGGCATGAATGTTAATACAACAGTAATGCCAAACCTAAAGGAAAATACAAAAAACAATCTATTCATATAGTTAAATAAAAAAAAATTGTATTTCAATATATTGGTTATAGAGCAATATTATCTAAAGTTAATTTCTCTGTATTTTCTTTCATTACGACTATGTCTCCTTCTGCCAACAATAACAGAAGCTATCTCTGCGCAACACTTGGCGGTTTGCAGCTTCCTTGCAAACGTATTCTACAAAGGCTGTTGCACTCACGAGAAATTACGTTTAGGCTTGGTAGATCATGTTTAGGCTTGGTAGATCACATTGCGTGTAGTAAAAAAAAAAGTAAATAAATGTATTTGCATGTTAAGCCCCAAATTGCATATCCATTAAGACAAAAGTACTAAATGAACAACAAGTGCTTCATCATGGGTTATATTTTCATATTATAAACTATCACTGTATTCCAAGGCAGTGGTTCACATCCCAAGTTGTGATCCCCCAAGGGGTTGCAATAAAAATCAGAGGATCAGAGGAGTCGCAAGATGACTAATTAACATAATAAGGAAGAAAGATGAAAGATGATATACAAAAAAATATTTAATTTTGAGACAGTCTGTGATTGATAATGAGTAGAGATTGCTTTGTAAGAGGAGACAACCTAGCAAGTTGGTTTCCGGCAGTCCCAGCACTTGTTGATGCTCTGTAAGTGGTACCTGTTATTTTAACAGTGATTGCTGTGCCGCCCTATAAGTATATACTAAATACACAGTAATTTCATTCTCTCCTCTGCAGTACGAAGGCGGTCAGCAGGTATCACTCTCCTTTCCTGGTGGAGCGCTACAAGAAGCTGCTGCAGCTCCGGGAGCAGCTGCTGCTGGACTGCCAGAAGGAGTGGACCAATTTTCTAGAGTATGACAAAACACACACACACATCTATATCTATCTATCTATCTATCTATATATCGATCTATCGATCTAGAGATAGATATATCGATCTATCTATCTATCTATCTATCTATCTAGAGATGTATGTGTATATAGATAGATAGATAGATAGATAGATATATCTTTATTAGAGACAGTTCTATCATGACTTTATCGATCTATATATAAATCTCAAATAGAAATATCTGCTAAAATATATCTCAATCTATCTGGCTAGAGAGATGCCTGCACAGCTCTCAGCCTGCCAGATTTATTCTGTTATAGTCAAGTACGCCATCAATGCCGTCTGCACAAAACACAGTATGCACTTACCTTAATTTACACTTGAAAATCTCTTCTCTCTCTCTCTCTCTCTCTCTCTCTCTCTCTCTCTCTCTCTCTCTCTCTCTCTCTCTCTCTCTCTCTCTCTCTCTCTCTCTCTCTCTCTCTCTCTAGTCGGTTTGGGGAGCACTATCACACCATGAAAAGGGCTATTAGTCACCTAGCAACCATGGACTGTCTCTTTTCATTGGCTGAGGTGGCTAAACAAGGGGACTATTGCAGGTGATGTCCTCTCATGATGACCATAAATATTGGTTTATATGTGTGTGCATGTACTTGTGTCTGAGTTTGCATATGTGTGTGTGTGTGTGGGGGGGGGTGTCCTGTGTCGTGTCCTATAGTCTCAGACAGGCTGTGTGTGGGCGTGTGCACCGGGCTCAGCAGAGTGCTCAGCCAGAACGCCAACATCTCTCCCACTCACTCACTCACTCACACACAAAAACACACAGAAACACACACACACCTTTATATTGTTTATTTCTACCATTTTTTGTGTTTTAGCTTTACATCCATACACATCTTCGTGCTGCAGTCCCTCTTTGTTGCTGTATTTCGACATTTAATTTGTCCTACCCCGCTGCTTCTCTTTAAATCATCGTCTTCTGTTTTGCCATTGCTCACTCTTTAATTTACTCACTTTTCAGCTTGCATGTGAATGTGTGTTATTTATTTTTTTAAAGAAATAGTTTCACATTTTGGGAAATATATTTATTTGCATGCTTGCTCGAGAGTAAGATGAGAAAATCAATACCACTCATATCTGTAAGGTAAATATAAAGCTATAGCCAGCAGCCAGTTAGCTTAGCATAAAGAGTGGAAACAGGGGGGAATGGGTATCGTGGCTCGGTCCAAAGCAGTGAAGTGTAAAAGCAACATGTTGTAGCTTAACGAGCAGTTACAGTATGTGCTGAATTATTTCTTGGCCAGGAGCAGAAACTTCCTGGTGTCCCTGCTGGTTGCCCGGCTAGTTACTGTGCCAGTTTTCTCATATGATTTCCTGACTGAATGACATTTCAGTCAGGAAAACTTTAATCAAATAAACTGGTATTTTCTCTGCAGTAAGTTACGTTGGGCAGTATGGCTCCGTTCTGGTATCTCCCTGCCCTTCCACACACCTATGTGGAACGTGCCTATGTGGATAGCGATAAGGCAGAGAGAGCACCTACCTGCCCCTCCATGTGCATCCAGCCAGAGGCAGAGAGCAGCAGCAAACCTCCCCTAGGGTACAGAACAGAGGCATCAATTCAATAGAAATGACATGATTAATCACACAGAGCTAGAAAGCAGGAGCTGGGGTGGTGGTTACAAGCTGCTTGCAGAGGAAGTGGCAAGGGTAGGCAGGCTAAAACAGCTTAAATAAGGCACCTTGTATGGAATGCCAATAAATGCTAAGAGAGGAATTAGCTGAGCTGTGATGTGCTGGGATCGTGAGCTGACTTTGTTGCCTGCCTGAACTAACGCTATGCTTGATTTCTTGAAATGTTGAACTGTTTCTTTAAGGAAAGCGAGTATCTGCAGTTTTGTTTGTTTGTGTGTGTGGGTAGATGTGGGGGTGTTCATTTTGTATATTTTAGTAAAGCCTGTCCAATAGATCATTAGGCCAGTATTGTTGGCCAATATTGGATAATCATAGTCCAGATGAGATAAGCCTTTTTTGATCACCAAAGGGGACATTCAGATGTTTTTCAGGTGTTTCTTTTCTTTGCATGTGCTGCTGCAAGAAAAAAGATAAGAGAGAAAGTAAAAAAATAAAAATAAAATAAATAAAAAATTACAACTATGCAAAATAAAAATATAATTAAATTACAGTGGGAGCACACAGTGGTATGATTAGTAGCAGGAAAGGATAGTAAGAGTAATTTATTGATTCAATGTTAAGTGCTGCTGTGGATTTTGACAGATATGAAAAAAGAAATTACACAGTAGTAAACTGCAACAATAAAAGTTTATTGGCAGTATTTATTCATTTTCAGCTTTATTTTTTTCTCAATTCAAGTTAATTTTATTTGTTATTTAATATTTAAAATAATTTTTACAGTAAGGTTTATTGTTGAACTGAAGTAAATATCTTAGACACGTCCTTATCAAAATGAGTCCATTTTATTTTTATTATTTTCAAATAAGTGGTATTGGCCTCAAAAATACAATATTTAATGTAAAGATCCCTTTTTTGTATTTTTAATTGTGTGTGGCCAGGCCAGAGGTGTGTGAAAGTCAGCATCAGATAATGATCAGGGACGGCAGACATCCTGCCATTGACCTACTGATGGGAGAGCACAACCAGTATGTACCTAACCTCACCGAACTACAGGTATATACACACACACACACACACACACACACACACACACAGGCTCATTCAGAGTGCTTCGAACAACGTCGAGCCAAAACACACAGACGTTTTCTTGCTCACTAACTCACTGGGACAGTTCTGAAACAAAATTGTAACAGCTCACATGCAAAAATACACACATGATGCACACACATACAGACTTCCATGACACCACACACATTTCCTAGCTCAGTACTGGAGTGGGTGTAGGTTAATCTTGCAACAGAAGCACAAGCCAATAGGAGGAGAAGCCAAGCTCTCATTCCACCCACCTCCTCAGCTGTGCAGGACAGCATGAAAATATCTTATTCTGTCTCTCTCCTCGTTTGCCTTCTGTCTGTGTCACTGTTTTAATCCTCTCCTTGTCGCTCCTCTCCTCTGCTCTCCTACTACAGGGTGATGGCAGAAGAACTATGATAATTACTGGTCCTAATATGGGGGGTAAGAGCTCCTACATCCGCCAAGTGGCCCTCATCTGTGTTATGGCTCAGATGGGCTCCTACGTCCCGGCCTCTGAAGTCCGTCTGGGCATGCTGGATGGCATTTACACCAGGTATGAACTCAAGCACGTTGAATTCTACCTGTTACATCAGAATCAGAATCAGCTTTATTTGCCCGGTATGTGTACACATACAAGGAATTTGACTCGGGATTGTACAATGCTCATGATGTGCTTATTTATAAAATAATACAATAATAAAGTCATACACAGGCTACAGTATAGTAGAAATATGAAAATATAATCCATGATGACATGTCAAACAGCTGTGATTAAATTAAAAAACCCTAGATAGTTTAAAATGGCAGCAGACTGTATTTGATGACTTGCTTGAACCCAACATGATATCAGGTGTGTTAAGTTAAGGTGTGTTAAAAACAATCTAAAGAGAAAAAGGCCCCTGCACACTAAATAGATTCTCCACCCTGACCCCTGTGAGAAGTGGCTTCAAAATATGCACAGCACTAGTGTCGCCTGTCTCTTGTCTCATGTTTTTAATTGTATTTGTGCATTCTGTTCCAATGCACACTGAGACAAATCGGTTTTGTATTAAGGTTTGATTTAATGCTGCCATGTTACTTTTTACCTACTAGTGTTGCATCATTGAGAAATGATTCGTTGGATATACAAGAAAGCTGAAGACACAGCCTGTGAAATATAAATCAAATAAATTAATGAACATGGGTGTGCTTTGATGGTCAGGCTGTATTTAAAATAATTTTTCAAACTTCCTGACACTGTCACAATCTTATTTGATACTTTCAATAAAGAGGGTGTGGGGGAAAATACACAGGTTTTCCTCTGCTGCAGTTATTTTAATTCTTCTTTGCATGAAAATACTGTTTAGGCTGGATAGTCCACAAAACATGTGACTGACAGTTTTTATGGGGACAACTTTCTTCTGAAACAACAGTTTTACTACAAATTCTCTAACTTGGTGCTTCATTAAGCAGTCTGATGCAGCTGCACAGGAATATGAACACAGATTGCTAACGGTCTGTTGGTGACACCGACATGTAGATGTTTTCATGCCAAGCCTTTTAAAAGGTGAGACTTCTACAAAGAATGACACATTCACACTTAAAAACAGGTTCATACGTATATATTAAGGCAGTGGTCGGCAATAGGCAGCCCGCGGGTCAGAACTGGACCACAAGCAATAATATCTGGCTCGCGACCAGATTGTTTTGATAGCAGAAAAATGAGAAATAAATAAATTGAAAGCAGCTGGTGCTGAAATAGATCTCAGTCATGACAGATACAGTTACTCACGCTTTTATTTTGGAGGCACAATCACTTAAGTGATCGTGTCTCCAAAATAAAAGCGTGAGAACTTTTTGTGCAGCAATGGTCTATGACAACTTTATTGAAAGCATTTACTTTGAAGAGTTCTGAACGACGTTCAAAAGAGACTCTGGGTTTCTTGACTCACCTCTAAAAAAGCCGTCAGTAAACGTGTGATTGGATTCCCCTGAATTACCTCAGGGAAATGTAGAATGTCTCAGATTTGGCTTTTTTTCATGCTGCTTTTTTTGTGTTGCAAAAATGCAAACCAAAAAAATAAACATCAGTATACCAAGGTAACTGTAATCAAAAGACCAGTTCTCTGCAAACAATGCCACTTCTGTCTGGAGTGGGTTCAGACAGATCACAAACTACAAACCCAGAGTCTCCCACTTGATCAACGACTATCGCCTGGCAAATGAGCTGAACCAGTTATACTACCACTTTGAGAGTCAATCGGACAACATCCCCGTGAGTCCTCCGCTCAGCTTCAGCCCCAGTCCACCATCTCCCCCCCCACCTCTGAGTTGGCCAGCTTCACCCCCTCCCTCCCTCTCTTTATCTCAGAGAGGGAAGTCAACAGACTGTTCAGCAGGCAGAAACCCCCACAAAAAGGCTGGGCCGGTCTCTGTCTCCCCATCCAACCTGAAGCACTGTGAGGATCAGCTGTCTCCGGTGTTCAGACATTTTCCACTTTCCACACTTTCCTGGAGACATGCCATGTGCCATCCTGCTTCAAAGCCTCCACCATCAACAAGGACCACAGGATTAAATGATTACAGACCCGTCACCCTGACCCCTGTGGTAATGAAGTCTTTTGAGCCAACAGGTCTGTAGATGATGCAGCAAACATGACCCTTTACTTCATCCTCCAGCACCTGAACTCCCCAGGAACCTATGCCAGGATCCTGTTTGTGGATTTCAGCTCTGCTTTCAACACCATCTTCCCGGCCCTGCTGCAGGATAAGTTCTCTCAGCTGAACGTGCCTGACTCCACCTGCAGGTGGATCACAGAGTTCCTGATGGGCAGGATCCAGCATGCGAAGCTGGGACAGCGTGTCTCTTGACTCCAGTACCATCAGCACTGGTTCACCCCGAGCCTGCGTTCTTTCCCTTATGCTCTGCTCCTGAAGTTTGTGGATAACACCACCCTGAGTGGGAAATTGACTATCTGGTAGGCCTGGTGCAGTCAGAATAGTCTGGAGCTCAACACTCAACACTGAAGACCGTGGATATGGCCGTGAACTTCAGAAGGAGCTGTGCCCCACCATCCTCCATTATCCTGTGTGACTCGCCACTGTGGACTCTGTGGATTCTGCTGTCTGGGCACCATCATCTCCCAGGACCTCAAGTGGGAGCTGAACATCACTTCCCTCATCAAAAAAGGCCCAGCAGAGGATTACTTCCTGCAGCAGTTAAAGAGTTAAACCTGTCAAAGTCAATGATAGCACTTCTACACCACCATCATTGAGTCTATCCTCACCTCCGCCATCACCATCTGGTACGCTGCTGCCACCGCCAGGGACAAGGGCAGTCTGCAGCGTATCATTCGCTCTGCAGAGAAGGTGATTGGCTGTGATGTTCCATCACTTCAGGACCTGTATGCCTCCAGGACTCTGAAGTGAACAGCAAAGATTGCAGCTGAGCCCTCCCATCCCGGACACAAACTTTCTCAGACTCTCCCCTCTGGAGAGAGGCTACGGTCCATCAGGACCGAAACCTCTGCCACAAAAACAGCTTGTTCCTGTCTGCAGCTAGCCTCATTAACAAGGTTCGGGTCCCTCACTGACACTCCCCCCTTTCAAATAATGAAAATGTCTATGCACATCTAAATTTCTACTTCATTTCATATCATGCACAAAGCTGGCACATTGCACATATCTGTTTTTGTTCTATATTTTTATATTGTCAATTTATATATTTATGTAAACAATATCCTCTTCTCTTGCAATACATCTGCACAACACAAACCAGAGTTATGCACATGTAAATATCTTCCACATTGTTCTTTCTCTGCAAATAGTTGTATTATTTTTCTTTATTATTTTATCATTCTTATATAACTTGCATTTGTTTATTTCATATTTATATATTTCTGTATTAATTTATGTCAACTGTATTTTTGTCTAAATGTAGCACCTTATCACCAAAGCAAATTTGTCGTATGTGCAAAACACTACTTGCCATTAAAGCTCCTTCTGATTCTTCTGATTCTGATTCAGTTATCTGGGAGAAGTAGTGCATTATGTGACAGATATGCAGAGGGGTCCATATTTTTGTCTGTGACTGTACCTACTCCATTATCTAAAAGTGTTACACCAATGCCAACACAAGCTACAGTGTCCCTGTCTTTCTATCGATGGACCAACGCAAACATTCCTTTCTTCCTCACCACACCAGAGGAGGTGTGTGAGGAGGGGAAAAAAATGGTTGTTTGACTCTATTGTTCTGTCATGGTTTGGTACGATACGTCTCTGTTTTGTAGGAACGAGACAATGAGGCTTTGTTGAGAGAAGAACCTTTTTCTTTTCCCCACGCGCTGATGATTATTCTAATTATGAAGAGAGTAGTAAGATCTGCATGTAGTTTCCAGTCCTGACTACACATTAGTGTGCAACACAGGCCAATATATGGTCTGTGTGATTCTGCCTCTGCTGCACTATGTGATTAGACCTAATGGCTTGCAGATGTGTGTAATTGTATTTTTTGTGGGTTTAAGCATGTTCTTATGTATTAACACAGTATGAACCAGCAACACCAGGAATGTGTGTTGCTGCTGTTTCTTACTTATAGCCCAGTTTGTGGTTTTAGACTTCATAACAGTGCAATGAGGGGATTTTGGCTGGTTACGTAAGGGTCTGCTTTAGTGTTTGGCTTTAGGGTAATTGGAATGATGGATTGTGTTGAGTGGTGAGGGTTCAGAAGTAAGGACCTGATCATAAAACCTGGAGATCTATTAATTGTAGTATAGATCATCCTATAAACTGAAAAGAAAATATTTCAACTAAACCAAAATAAAGAAGTTATCAATAACATGTCAGTTGGCCTGATAAAGTTAAGTTCTGTGTAAAAAACACAATAGTTTGGGTTTAATTAATTGGATTTATGATAAATAGCCCTACAGTGTGAATTAGTATTTGAAAAAAGGTTGGAATTTATCACAGTTTGCTTTGAATGAAAGAGTTGCAACTTGTATTTTAAAAAAATGAAATACTGTCAGATCAGATGTTTTAAATACCATGACCAAAAGACTGTAGTTTAAAATGTTTTTCTAAATGTGAAGGACATAATCAGATAATCAGAAACTCGTTTGTGTTTTCTGTGTTCATGGTCCAGTGAGTCCCACAGCATGACAGTGTAACTGTGGTGGGGGGGTCGTCCTGTTAGTCAATATCGATGCACGCATGCTACCAGCTATATACTGCGTGATAGCCTCGAAATCCAGCTGCATTCCAACATTTACTTAGCTCTCCTTATTAGTTAGGCTCCTTGCATGCCAGCTAATAACTTTTTTTAAGCTGGGTCTTCGACATTGACAGCGTTGTGTTGGACAGATTTTTGCAGTGGTGTTCCATGAGGGAGAGAGAGAGGCACGGGTGAGAGGGAGAGAGAGGGATGAGCGAGAGGAAAGTGCTATGTGAATGCACTACGGCGCTCTGCAATCAAATACGATTTTAAATAGGCTTAGTAAAAAAAAATATAAAAATCAATCTGTGGCAGTCAACATTGATATTGTGGCGGGCCACCACAAATAAATGAACATATGGGAGACATTGTGGTCAGCGCCATAAAGCCCTACTTCACCAGGGTGCCCCAACTGATGTGCGTTTTTAAAAATCTGGATATTTATTGGGAAAACTGGCAACAAACAAAAAGCTTTAGTTTTCTGTATGCTTGTTTAGAGGTTAGACTTGAATTGGGGATCATTTAGTGTCAGCTTTGGGTCAGAGTTGTAGTGCGAGGTCAAGTCACAGAATAAGTGATCACCAGCCAGTGAAGTTCTACATAAGTAAAGCAACGCCTGATCGTGCATGTTTGTTTACCTCTGTTGTTTAGTCAGGTTTCTTATCAGGGTCGGAGGTTAATATTTTCCCTTTCTCTCCAAAAAAAAACATTTTAGAGCTAATTAAAACACACACACACACACACACACACACACACACACACACACACACACACACACACACACACACACACACACACACACACACACACACAGAGTGTTTCCGCTTTCCTCTCTTCACCTCCTCTATTAGCTCTGTCGTCCTATCTGTTTCTAATTGGCCTCTCTCTGTCACTGAGTGTAAGATCCTGAGGAGAATCTGTTTTCATAATAAACTCTCAATCAATTCCCACTGCTGTGTCAAGCATAATAGAAGCAGCGGTGGGAATTGCTTTTCATCTTGTGTTTGTGTGAGAGATGTTGTGTGTTTTATGAGCGAGAGGGAGAGACATATGCAGTGAGAGCTTGTGAGTTTTACAAGAGTGCAATAAGCAGACTTTGTGGGTTCGGGATAATGAGATGGTGCGTAGGTGTCTAATGGGATATCCTGTCTGAAATAATCCAGATGATTGATTATCAATAAGTATAAAGTGAATAATCTGGAGATTGGTTCAAAGCAGCGTGTCGTCTCACAGAGTCTTGGTTGTATTTTCCTGCCCACTCCATTGTGCTACGGTGTTTTAACAGATATGCCATGCACAGGTTTGAGCTTATGTGTGGTGTGTGGGTGTGTGTGTTCTTTCACAGACTTTAGCAGAGTTAGTCAGCAGCCACATGTGTGTGTGTGTGTGTGTGTATGTGTCCGTGTGCATGCTGTGCATGATGCTGTATGCATATGTGTATGTGCGTGTGTTTATTTCTGGCAGCTGACAGATGCTATGCATGTGTGTGTGTGTGTAGCTGCTGTGTGTGTGTGTGTGCGGTTTCTTGTTGGTATTGAGTCCTGAAGGTTATAGAGCACATTCTTCCATCCCTTCATGGTTGTTATGGAAACAGCAATAGGAAGCAGAATGCACTATCATGGACTCGTAGCAGCAATTATCCGTGTTTTACCAAAGTCAAGGCCCCAAAAGGATAAAATTTGTCGGCACCTAAGTTATTTACACAGGGGACGCTGTGGACATGTCCCCATCACTTTTTGAAAGCGGTTGTTAAACATGCTTTGAAAATAGCTTGCAACGTGAAATTGTAAAGAACAAAGGAAAGTGCTTTGAGAAAGGGCTATTTGCCCTTGGGCTTATTTATTTATTTTTTTAAGTAAGAATAAACAAGCTACTGATTATAAAATCACCCCAAAGTGTGCAGCACCAGTCAGTAGGCCTAAAGCCCCGAATATACTTTTAACTACCCGTTCGCGTACATAAGATGGCTGCCACGCGTATCCTTTGTTCCTTCGGAGCGTATGTTGTGCGCGTCCCCAGGAATTCATAGTTTTCATGTGACGTCACATCGGATTTATGAATGAGGCAACAAGCCTGAGCTGTAAAGCTGATGATACACAGAGCAACTTTTAGAGCAATCGTGCAGGGAAACGTCACGTTCAATGGTAATGTGTAAAGATTACTACCGTAATCCCCTTCCCCCACCACTCCGCCACCCGCCAAGCACTGCCGGCAGACTTTCAAAACATAGTCGGTCTTGCCACTAGCAAGATTGCCCAGCAACATTGCTCAAAAAGTTGCCCCGTGTATCATCAGGTGAGGGATTGCCCAGAAGGTAAACATTACCGCTGTTGAACGGCGGCAGGGACCTGGCGGTTTTTAACGGTAGAAATGTGGCAGCAGATGCTGTAACGTTACATGGATCAGATTTGCCCAACACTTGCAGTTTGTGTTTATATCTTTCTTTTCCTAAGTTTAAAGGTGATCCAAATAAAATTTGACTGCTTTTGCGGTGTCTCTACGGGGGAGTTGCAGTGTGAGCCGCTATGTTGGTCTGTTGCTTTGCCCTCAGATCACCGCGCATGTCACGTGACTGAAAACTATGAATTAATGAATTTGCGAGATGCAATTCTGCACATTAAAGTGGGGGCAGTATGTCGATGTGACGGCAGGTCAACAGCAATCTCCTGTTCCACACACCAGCTCAGGTGGTGGCGGTATCCAGTTTGTTTGCCAACCGCTGATAAACGTAAAACAAGAAGAAGGTCAGCAGCAGACTTTAAAAAAAAGGAGATTTATGGAGGGATGTTTACAATAAAACTCATGGAGCTAGTACGCAATTCCCGAGATCGTTATAAGCCGGTGTCGGCGAGGGATGATCCGGACCTGGTCTGCCCCGTTGTGGATTCAGGGTTTTTTCCTCCATGTACACGCAAAGTACGCAGACAAGTATGTGAACAAAGCCGTTTGCGTCGCCTACGCCTGCCTACGCCTGTCTACACCTGTCTACGCCTAAGCGTTGTTAAAAAGCAAATATATCCAAGGCTTTACTTTAATATACTTGTTATCACAGTTTCTTTTTGGCCAAATTTTCAAATATTATAACATTAAAATTGAGCATTAAACACTTAATTTCCTGCATTCTGGAAACATTTTCTGCACCAATTTAATATAAAAGTCTTCATTTATATGAAGGGAAACAAAATTAAGGTGGCAGGTGACATTTCAAAATATAAAAATATAATGGAGTATAATGCAGTAATCAGCTTTTGGACCGTGCATTTGTTTCCTCTATATTTTAATTGCATTACATGTTTTCTTATTGTGCATCGTTTTATTTGTTAACATTTCTTGTTGCTGTTTTTCAGAACATTTTTAACAAAACCTTTCAAAAAGTGATGGAGACCTTCTGATACTGACTTGTCCCTAGTGTCCCCAGTGTAAATGACACCTATCTGTCAATATTTTTAAATGTCCCGCCCCATCCAGGCTATGATTAGTCGGTTCACGAAACATGACAAAGGCACCTGTGTTTCTCTTCTCCCCTGTCTCTCTCCGCCGACAGAGAATAGGTGCATTTGACTCCATGCGGTGCTGTGCAGCGCTGACTTAACGTGATGCATGCTGGACTTAAGATAAGGCATGCTGGTTAGAAATCGTGTCCGATTTTAGCCGGCACTGCAAAACGTCACCATGTCACATGACATTAAAACCTTGCGGGAGCAAGGCGTCTGCAGGCGCTGAGTCCGGCGGTCGCAGTTGCTTTTCTCAGGCTGCACAAAGTTGAAACCAGACTATATATAAGAAATGGACGTAGTCATCTCCCGTTGGTTTGTGGACGTTTATTCATTTAGCTGACGCTTTTATCCAAAGCGACTTACAATTGCCATACATATCAGATGTTGCACTCCTCTGGAGCAACTAGGGGTTAAGTGTCTTGCTCAGGGACACATTGGTGGATGGGTCACTGTGGGATTCGAACCCGGGTCTCTCACAAAGGCATGTGTCTTATCCATTGCGCCATCACCACTCCATTTAAAATAAATGGGACCATAATTTACTTAATCAACATAGTTTTGTATTGAAGAGGACTTGAAACTAGTGACTGAGACCAAAAACTCATCAGGAATACGTTTACTGGAGTAATTATTCAGCTGAGAAGTAGGGTAATTTTTCCCCATTATTTCTAACAGAGCTAGACTTCTTTTTGCAACCAGAAGAGTCGCCCCCTGCTGGATTTTTAATAGAATGCAGGTTTCAGGGACATCTGCGTCGGCTTCATATTGTAGAGCGGAAGCTTCCCGCTTGGTTGAAACTGCACTTTTGCCTAGTCTTGCAGCATTTTTCTTTGCAACTGTCACGAGATCAGTCATTGATCTTAGCTCACAGTAAACTCACGCAGGTAGAATGGCCCAATCCCAATGTCCACCCTCACAAACTCACAGACTTTGAGGCACGTTCCTGGGAAGTCTGTGAGGGCTTAGGGCTGTCCCACTGTCAAATCGGCAAGTGCGTGAGGGCTCTCACAGACATTTTAAGCCCTTCATAGATCCTTTTCGTAAGTCTGCATTTCTGTAGACTTTACCTGAGGGAATTGCCCACAGTTCAAAGCGGTAAGATGTGAAACACAGGGATTACCAGGGGAAGCCCGGAAGCGAGAGAAGAGAAGAAGAGAGGTTAAGGGAAGAAGAAAACAGTAAACAAACAAGCATCAACACCTACGCTGATGATAAAATTGTTGAAAGTTTTCTTAACTTAGGATGGAGCATAGAACACATGAAGTCAGAGGAATGCAATCACCTTATTACACAATTAGTTTATTCAACTATTTATTTTAGTTTTTGCTTAATGATGCTGTTTGACCAACAATAGTGTATTGATTATTGACAAATATATATTGACAATTAAGTGTCCTCCACTCTGTATGGCAAGAGTCTACAGGACTTAAAAATCAGTCAAAAACATTAAATAAAAAGTTTGCAACCTGTTTCAGCGTTGTCAAGGTAATTTGATAAAGCGGAAAAGGGCTGTCCCGTTCCTGTTTACAGCTTTTTGAGCCCTTGCAGCCTCTTACACTCAGTAAAGTCTGTGAGGGTTCAGGGCTAAGGGAGACATTGGGATTGGGCCAATGTGTCTGAGTTTACGGCACCGTTTTTATACCCCACCCTTGCAGTCACCTGCAGCTCATGTTATGCTGCATTCTGACCAAACACGAATTTTCTCCTTTCCTCGCGTGGGTACATTCGCTGCGAGTGTTGACACACAACGCGAGAAGGCGATTTTAATGCAAGAACGTCAATAAACACAACTTGCCATTACTAAAGCTGTTTGAACCCAAAGTAAACATTTTGTTGTGATTAAATAGCAATAAACAGATCAAACTGATGCCGCTGTCATCTCGAACACACCTATTATCAGGCAGGCAAGAACGTGAACAGATGAGCATTAGGCTATCTAGCGCCCAGAGAACCTGATATGGAAAGGGCAGAGCGAGAATACCGGCAGCTTGGAAGAAGTTTTGGAACGCAAGAAAATGTCCGTCAAAGTACGTCAAAGAGTAGGATGTAGGAGTTGATGTAGGAAAGGCACAACAGAAAATGTCACCAGAATGCAGGAAATTAAGAGTTTAATGCTCAAAATTTACTGGGGGAGGACCACCAACTCATATTTTTCAGCTTTGATGATTTCTATTAAATATTGTTAAATTATCTTCATATCTCGTTCTTGTGACACCATTATGGTGCATTGCCACATCTCGTGAGCTAAGTGTATCTTCACACCCCTAATCTGAGCCCTTATTTCACCACTACTTTTCAACACAAAGTGACGTCCTTGCATGATGGTATCTTTCTCTTGTTTCAGTAGACAAATGCACATTATCTTTACAACATGTAGACAACATATAAAAAAAGACCCCTCTTACACTGTGCGTTTCTTATCTTTTTTACCCCTGACCAGTTTGCTTGCCTGCATTAAAAAGCAAAGACATAAACTCAGTCTATGTCTCCTCGAGGTATCAGTTGATCATTTTTTTTTGTGTGACGATTTCTCATTTGTAATAGATTTTGGTTTTCTGCCAAAAAACAAGCAATAATGCTGTTGAAAATGTGGATGAAAGCAGTGTTTCAATTGAATAGATTAGAATTTTGTGATAAAGTGTGAATAAAATAAAATAAATGGACAATCTGAGAGTCACACAAGTGTCATAAAAACACTTGAAATGTGACGAAACATGTTTTCTGGAGCGATGTGAGGTGATGATAAATAGACTCTATTTTCAGATATTTTTTTTTGGCGGGAAGGAGGGACTCAATGAGAGCAGCAGGACACTCAGCTGTTGCTGTGTTTCTGTTGTACATCCCCTCATCAGCGGACTGACAGCGTGTGAACATCACTCTTCCTTTTCATCTGATTCTCTCTCCTTTCTGCCACGCAGTATAGATCTGATTGTCATAATTTCCCCTCAGTTAATGCCATGTCTGCACACACACACACACAATAAATTGGCAAATGAAATGCAGCAGCATGTCTGCTACACCCCTCTCTTATATGGTGTGTGGTGTAACCATGGTAATTCATAAGCTGGTGGTTTGCTGATAAGTATTATATTGAAGGTCAGTTAGGACAGGAAAAGGCAGATTTAGAGGGGAGAAACACTGACTGGCAGAGAGATGTAGCATCTGTGATCCAGCTAGAGTCCAGTTTTACAGAGATGAGTCACTGCTCTGTCTGTCAGTGTGTATCGGTGCATCAGTGGAGCTTTCAAGCTGGCTTTGAGCTGTGTGACGAAACCAACAAGTTTTCACTGTGTCCCTGTAATCGATATCTATATCTATCCACAGGAACACGACAAATGGCAACATCAGTCGTTCCACTGTTTAGTCTTTTTGATTTTCTGTCCTCAGGTGTGGGAAGATCAGCCGTCATTCAATTGCATTTGTCACTAACTTCATTACATGCGTTCCTTATGTAAGAACATTTCTGCATTCATATCCTAACCCTCTCTGTCCTTTTTCTGTGAGCCATGCTTGTACTACTAAGTCGTATTCAAGAAACTCTCTTAACTTGACAAATTTGTTGTAAATAGCTTGTTTAAGCCTGATGAGTGCCATATGTTCATGAGGAGGTGCGTGTGCATGAGAGTCTCATGAACGTGTCATCAGAGCATCATTGTACAGTGATAGAGACTGTATAAAGATGATAGATGTTAAATGTCTTTATAAATCAAAGCGGTCCATGACTAATATGAGAGGCGGTCAAGGGGGATGTGACAGTCACATCTCTACCGTATATAATACTGTCGGTGCGACAGGTTATGATCCTGTACAGAGACCTGCAGGAATGTTGAGCATTTTAAATTAGCTTAAATGAGCAAGTTTGGTAACGTTGTTAAACTAAATTAACCTGAGATTGCATCAGGAGGGAAGATAAATTTGTGGCTGGAGTTTTGCAAGTCATGGAAACAATGTTAAGAATTGAACATGGCTTCTCAAAAGACCATAATGTTAAGGCCTAGAGATCTTTATCCCTCACAGTGTGTTGCAGTGGAGAACAACTGACGAGGCATCCATAATTACATATATAAGCATTTGTTGTTGGAATAGTGAAGTCAGTCCTTGGCACTTTTGTGGTCCAGTGTGCAGTCTGCCATGCCTATCTGCAAAGTCACAGCAACAGTTTATGACTCGATGACCTTCTAATCTGACACAGTACCTTAAAAAAACAAAAAAATATTGTGCAGTCTAACCTCAGCGTAGCTATCTCACCATGTTACTTTTAATCTCTGAACTGTCTTTTTTCTTGATTTTCAGGATGGGGGCTTCAGACAACATCTACAAAGGGCGTAGTACGTTCATGGAAGAGCTGACTGAAGCCTCTGAGATCATTTCCCGCGCAACCGAGCGTTCATTGGTCATCCTTGATGAACTGGGGCGGGGCACAAGCACCCATGATGGCATTGCCATTGCCTATGCCACCCTGGAGTACTTCATCAGAGATGTAAGTGTGTGTGAATGGACACTCTGATGACACAGGGATAAGACAGAATTAAATGTACATACAAACATATTTACATTTGGGGCAGGTAATAGTGCGCCTGCTGAACTACCAAATATGTGAAATCCGCACGTTCATCTTGTTTCTAAATTCACCAGCAGTGGTAGATCTTGAATCCAGCCCAATTAACCATCACTTTAATGCCCTTCAGTAAAGAGGTGTGTGTCTATTTGTGTACATGCAGGTGTTTATGTGCTTGTGCATTCTAAGCTCAATGGCTATCGTTTGTTTTGCAGAGAGGGACGAGGCTCCAGAGAGGCCTCAGCAGCAGAGCAGCTTTGATCTATAATGTTAATATGTTGTTAGAGAGCAAGCTGCAATGGAAGAGGAGGGAGAAAGAGTGACCCTTAGATATCTAATTCTTCAAGGGATGCATGTTGTTGTACGGCAGCGGGCCTCATTTAATCCTCATGAAACACTCAAAATATAATCCAATGCATTGTCGCTATTTCTTATTGATATGTTTCCTGCTCGTTCTTGTCAGCTGTCATTAAAATATTGTGTACAAAAAGAAGTAAGGTCGAATTTTGCCATCAATCAAGGTCAAAGGGAAAAAGGGAAGTTTGCTAAAGAGAGGAGACAGAGCTGGAAATATGTGGGGCTTTTCAGCTTGTAGTACTTGGAATTAGCTTTCCTATGTGTGGACCAAAAAGCTGGACCTGACAAGTTTAAAGGGCTGTTTGAGGGTTAAGATTTAGTTTTAGTGTTAGGGTTAGAATTGGGTTAAGAGTAAGATTAGGGTAAGGGTTAAGGCTAGACATGTAGCTTTGATGGTTAGGGTAAAGGGCGAGGGAATGTATTGTGTCAATGAGATGTCCCCACGGGGATAGAGAAACAACTGTGTGTGTGTGTGTGTGTGTGTGTGTGTTCTGCTGGGATTATGTGAACTGGCACAGTCAGGAGCCCTTTGGGTCTTGCACAGTGTTGCGTATCTCCATTTTCCCTGATAGAATGAGAGAGGAGAGGTGCGTTTGTGTTAGTAAAGAGGGCTATCATTGCAGACTGATACTGAACTGGAAAGTTAATTGTTTCCTTTTTGGATAACTTACAGTTCATGTATGTACCAATTACTGTTGAGCAAACTGATACAGTGAGCACAGAAAACTCATTTTACAGTTTTGACGGGGCTGCATGCTCAAGGTTCTGGCATCATTTAAGACGCACAGCTGTTTATATTCTCAGCTGTTTACTCAGAATATTTTCCACTGTTTACTACAAACTAAAGAAACATTACAGCTTCCTGTTTGTTCTCATTAGAGGTTTTTCTATTTAACCTCTGAAATGAGACCAATTGAATTTAGGCTTGTACCCCTGCTGTCGGATGTAATGTCAAACACATCAAATAGTATAAATACATGCTTATCAGTATTGAGACAGACTTTGTGTTTCTTTGTAATGCATTTTAAGTTTTGGCTTGGTTTTTCAGATCTGAGGCTAATTTTACATGTGACGTTTGAATATGTGTTGATTGTGTGGGCAATTATCTGTGTATTGAGGCAGGACATTTACAGGTGAACCTCACTGTTAACAATGGCAGTAACAGTAAATATAAGATGGCAATAAAAAACAACACTTGAAATTCAATCATTAAAAAATGAAGTTAAAATTCAACCAATATATTTAAAGCTGCACTTTTGTTTGATCCATTTTTTTATCAATGGATCAAATTACATATGTAATGTGATAGGTATGGCTGCTAGGAATTATCGCCCGACTCTGCAGTCCCCCTCAGCTCTAAAGAACATTTTAGTCTATTTTGCATCATAGTTTGTTTTCTTGGCCTGCAAACGCCGCTCCTATCAAGGTCTTTTTTGAGCAGCATCTGGCAGCTGTCTACTTGCCGAGCTCCAAACAATACAAAGAAAGAAGTAAATGGCTGGTGAACATAGTGAAGCATTTCCAGTAGCAGGAGTTTGAAAAGACCAAGAGAAGACATTAACACTACGTGACTGATAGTAAACAGGGGGTCATGCATTATGTGAGCTGACTGCCGCTGTGTCACCCGACGCTGGTCTCCAAACCACGTTTTTTCAAGAAAACACGTGAAATGGGAAATGACGCAAACCTACACACGAAACAGCTGTTGTTTGTCATTATAAAACTTGCAATTATAAAGACAAAGCATTAGGGGTAAAGAATGGATTAACACACTTAGATAGCAGTTACTAAGAGAGCTAGAGGGGACTAAAAAGTGCTTTGTTGTGAAAAAGTAGCTGTCTTTTCTGCCAGCTGCCTGCTCTCATTGGCTGGATGTGGATGTCGAGTCGACCAACTCCTCCAGATATTTAGCATGCTAGATATGCATCTGGTTGGCATTGGCAATGTGTCATAAATGTGTCGGGGAGCCGCTTTGATGCGTCGTTGAGTAGTTCACACATAATGACTGGTGACCGCCGATCGACTACTGATTTACCCCCATCACAGCCTGACGGTGAGCTCTCCAACCGGCAAATCGGGCTAAAAATCGTGTTATGTGAACTGGCCTTTATTTAACAGAAATCTATGCATTTTCTGATACAGATATACTGGTATAAACAAACATATATTTTTTTATATTCATATACAAAAGATATATCAAACCCTGAGAAACAACAATATGGAAATAGATACACTAAAATAAATATGAAAATAAATTAGTAATGAGGACTTTTTGTACAAGAACTTCTGTAATTTGACAATGCTGTAAAAAGTCTGAACAAATGTGGGTGTAGTTTTGTAGGAGGAATGTTCACCTTTTGAATATAGCGTCTGTGGCTGAGAAGGAGGTTGACAGCTGGAAGTCAAAGATGTCATATTTAAGTTTATGCTCTGCTTGTTGAACACTTGTTTGATAAACGACTAACACATTCAGAGAGAATTTAGTTGCCGTTTTTATTCTCAGTTCTTAATGTTTTGGAGCTGGTGATTTTCCTTTGCAGCTGGCTAAAACCTCTTTTGCTGGGTGGCAAATTCCTCTATGCAGGAACAAACTTGATATGGTGATGTTAGATATTGTGTATTCAGCTTGTTCTGATGTCCTCAAGTCTACAAAACATTATAATCTATTTGCATCCCTACCAAAAATCGATGACGATATATGAGTGATAATTTGATCTTGGCTGATAATACTGGCCCGCCAATGTAACAGTCAGGTTTTACTTTGGATTGCAGTCTGCTAGACACACAAACACACAAATGAACAAAAATCCTATTTAGCTAAAGCTGTGCAAAGGTCTTAACAGTCGGGTGGTGTGCATGTGGTATTAGGGCCATCCAGACTGTAACTTCTCTTGGGAGATTTATCAACTCAGATGCTCTACGTTGACACTAGGGAACGCATATTTAAAAGCACACTTGAGACAATTTGTTTTGCTGGCCAACATGGATAAGCACACCACCAGCTGTTTAACTGACAGTCAGTGAACCGCACTACACTGATTCTGAATTTGGACCTCCTGGTCGAGCCCCAGGGTGCAGCTCCCACTTCAGTCCACACTGACAGAGACCATTGATGGTTTCTGGAGTTCCATCATTAAAGCATAGTTACTCTACTGCTGACTTCTGAGTAATCAGAGCTTACAAACTGTATCCAATCTATGAGAGATGGATCAAAGGTATTTGCTTATTTTCTGTTTTCTGTTTTCCAAGACCTTAGTCAAAAAGCTCCAAATTGCCCTGCGTTACCCCTGTTCAAATATAGATGAATAAACATTTATCTTTGAAAACCCCCTTCCAGGTTTTGTACGTTTTGCCAGGTACACATTAGTCTTGGGACAGGATCTCGAGGTTATGTAATTCTGCTGGAAAACGTAGAAATAAAATGTGTAAGTAGCAGCTAATGCAGCTGAGAGATGCTGTTGGCAGGCGGAAGGAGCTCTCCAACTACCTGTTGTATAACAGCATTGATTTGTTAGACAAGCCTTGCTATTAAAGGAAAGACAAACAAAAGAAGTTATGCTTTACAGCGAAAGTCCTCTTCAGTACAAGCAGATCTGCAGTCTTTCATATTTGCTCCTCTTCCTCCTACTCATCCTCCTCCTCCTGCCCCGTCCTCGTCCTCCTCCTCCTCACCAGACTCAAATGTTCACGTCAAAAGTCAGACTGTTCCTCCTTTAACACGGGTTGTTATAGTAACACACCTTTCCCTGTCCCCAGCACACACCTGAGAGGTAGTTAAGAATGTAGATAGGTTTCATAACGCCACTCAATAAAAAAGACAGCCTTGACGGCAGAATGAGAACAGGACACAGAAAAGCACAGGAAAGAGGATCACCAAAACAAGGAGTTGCTTCTGCTCGGAGTTTATGGGGAAATCACGACCAGCATGTGGTTGGTTCAGTACACTGTCTAATTTAATTCTTTTCTAGCTACGATGTGTACCTCATAATGTCCTCTTCTTTAGCATTACTCACTCTCAGACTCACTTGGGCTCTCACTTTTATTCACGCTAACAGCAGGTCCTGCCATTAGCTTCACACTAAGCTTAGCACTACACATTGCTCTCCACTCGTACCATGACTCAGACTTGCATGTAACTTTGCTGACATTGTAATATTGCACTGTTATAGCAGACAGAATCAGGCCCAGCTTTACACTTTGACTTGCAGGAGAACTAGAACTCACTAAAGCTCACTTTTGGCTGCACACAAATGGGTAGAATTGCAGTATGTATCGCTCTGTGTGGGCGTAAATGGTCTGATGTATTCACACTGATGCACAAAGCTCCTACAAAGACCCACATGTGCTCCACTGCACTCTGCAGTGCTTTGTCCCTTCACTGTTCTCATGCACAGCACATGGAGAAGATGCTATTCTGTTTTTCTCTCAACTCACTGTGCTGTTGCAAGTTTGATTTGTAAGAATTTCGTAAGAAGCGTCATTGCAGTCCATACATTGTTCAGAGTGATGGTTCCCAACATGTGGCTGAGGACCTCAGAAAAGGGTCTCAGGATAAATTCCTTTTTAGACGGGGAGCAACACTCCGCCTGCAGACTTGCTTGCAGTCCATCTGCAAGGTTGCACTGCGCTCCACATGTGAACAGACAGGCAGACAAGCGTTCTTTAAGTAAAAAGCTGGCGCTCTGTGGGTTGCAATGTTTATTTGCGATGAAAATTGTAAAGGTAGATGTGATATTTTTTACTTTAATGATTCAACTAAATTTCTAAACAGTCCCTCCAAGAGTGTCAGAGTGATTTGTCTCGTCTGATGTCCTCTGTGCTTTTTTGCCACTCTCTGTGAATGTTTTGCGATGGCTGTGTGTTTGTCAAATAGATCATTTCCTTTTAAGTTCGACCACAATGCCCATGGGATATGTGCACACAACTGCCATCTTTGCCTTCATGGGCTTTCCCCATAGAATTCTATTCAAGATTCTTTAAGTAGCGTGTCTCTTTCCCTTAAATTGTTCCTGGTTCACATCTACTTTAAACAGAAGTACTTTAAAAACTGGCATGGACAGGGCCACAGCTCGTGTGCTTTCTTTTCAAAACCTTGGAAAATCACACTTTCCTATGCTGACTGTTGTGGCAGGTGTTAACTGAAAAAGTGCAAGTTCTCTAAATCAGATAGTTAAATCTGATCTATAAAGGATGTTTATGTCCTGATGCCCACTTCTTTAATAACAGAGAATAAAAGATATTAGAGCATCCTGTTCCCACTAATGGGAATGAAATAAATTTGCCATATGTGCCCAACTAAATTCCAGTGTGCCAAATGTAGCAAGACATTTCTTAAAATCAAAATCAAAACACCAAATTCTGCCGCAAACAACAGTGATCAATGATCCTCCATAAAGGCAAATATTGACAGACCAACAACATATAATATATCCAATATAAATTCAAGTCAAAATTCAACTCTGCCCTGTGTAGCTTTAAATAGATATTTACTATATAATGCATCAATTGACCATAATGGATGAATTCATGTTTGCTATTCTTGCACTTATGTAGTATTTTTTAACTTGCAAATTCATGCCAGTATGTCTTGCCCTTGCATGTTTTAACCTAACTGGTTGACCATTTAACTATCCAAATAATTAGGCGATCTGTCAAAACCTGGCACCTATGTTACCTGTAATGCAACTCAAGCGTCTACAGTTTGGTTATAATTTTGAGTTTGTTTTGCTAGTACCGCCTAATGAAGCCTTAAGTCGCTAGCCTGAAGGTGATGGGAGAAATGGGCTACACACTCTGTTAGGCTTTTTTCACTGTCAAACTTTTTCAGGTCCAGGTGATGAGGAGCAATTCGTCATATTTAGCACAGCTTGCACTGGAGCCTCAAAAGGCTTTATGCCATCTTTTTAAAAAAAAATGTTTTAGTTCTCCCCAAGTCCTGTAAACACAGGTTTATAATCCCACAGTATACAAACTGAAAAATTTTATAAATGAATGGATGCAAAATTAATGATTCTCATCGACCTTTAGTGATCAGAAACAGCACAAGTACAGTAGCAAGACCAGCGGCTTTATTGGGGCGATATAGTTGAAAAAAGACATTTGTTACTAAAAGGTATGTATCATTTTGTCATAGTGCTGTCCAAATTAACTGAACTACTGGTATGAAAGCGCCATTAAGCACACCTTCATGTCAGCATCTTAAACAGTCAGTCCTTATCATTGCACTCTGTATGTTACAAAAAAGCCAAAAGTAATGCTGCACCAAGTATTTTCCATTTAAGGAAAAGGAAAAACATGACCTATAAGAAACCTCTGCACTGGTCACTGACCTTGGCTTGACTCATTTAGGCCAGAACAGGATTGACTCACAACCAAAGTCAGATGTCAGTGACATCTCGCTGAGGTGCAAAGAGCACCTCAGTGAGAACCTTGTTAGTTGTGAGGTGAGAACACGAAAGGTGTTGACTTGAGTTAGGATTGGATTTGTGTGTAATTGGATAGAGAGGAGGAACAAGACAGAGAGACGGCAATAGTGGTGTTGACACCTGCACCCCTTTCCTCAGGATCATATGACCGAGTGGAAGCACACTTGTGCGCCCACACGCTCGCGTCTTTGACAGCATAGCGTTGTAAAACAGCTGGGAAGACTGGTGATGCTCTACATGTGCGCAGTGAAACAGACACCAATCAGAGACATATTGTAGGAGAAGAAGAGGTGACAACATGCAGAGAAAGTGTTATATGTGGAATGTGGCAGATCAGCAGTCTATCAAAGATGCTGTTTTATTTGAACTGTCATGTCAAGTGAGCCGAACACACAGCCTGTCCCATCTGGACCCGGTCTTCTTAGTGTTTGACCGCTCCTAGCATTCCTCTATCTGTTTATAAACATACAGCAGATTTTAGCTTACATTAAGAGTGAATATTTATAGATGTTTCTCCTTTTCAAGACACAGACTACCACTTCTCACCCCTCCTACCACTAATAATAATAATAATAATAATAATAATAATACATTTTATTTTGGGGACGCCGTACAGGACAATCAAGGGCATCTTACATACATGTAATAAAAAATGGTCTTCCTGTCGAATATGAGACAGACAGAGAGTGTGTTCCAAAGCCTGGGTGCTGAGCAGCTAAAGGCTCTGGCTCCCATGGTGGAGAGGCTGAATGGAGGGGTGACAAGGAGACCAGCAGTGAAGGAGTGGATAGAGCAGGAGGCGGCATAAAGAGAGCAGGTGGGGCTTGTGATGGAGCTTTAAATGTGAGGAGTAAAGTTAAACTTAATCCTGTATTGCACAGGGAGACAGTGAAGTTTAATAAGAGTAGGTGTGATATGTGCCGATGATTTGGCGAAGCTCAGGATCTTTGCTGTAGAGTTCTGAACTAGTTGAGTCAATTGATGAGTTTGGTGAAGATACCAGTTAGGAGAGTATTGCAGTAATCTAGATGGGAAGTGACAAAGGCATGGATGAGAGTTTCAGTGCTGGATTGTGAGAGAAACAGAGGGTGTGGTTCACGGTTGCAGTCTATTGAGCGTTTCAGTGTCTTGCCGCTAATTTTTTGGTTTTCTGGCCTGCATATGTATTGTTTTGGTTCACTCTCACTGCTGTAATCAGTGTTGATTTATGCAGTAGCAGGCAATAAAAGTGACTGCGCACTGCATATCCAGCACTAAACAGGAGACAGACACACTTAGTGATTAGCTGGTGAACATAGTGGAGCATTTAGCATCTAAAGAGCCAGATATAGAGCGAAAAGAAAGAGTTGATTATTGGTGGCCAGAAACACAAGTTCAAATGAACGTTCTATTTGCTGGATGTGTAAATAAGCTAGCATATTCTAACATGTTTGCCACAACAACTTTAAAAGGTGATAATTTCAGGTATAGGATAAATTGTTTACTCGACAAAAACGATGAGAAGTCCTATGTGGCAGTTTCCAGAACCTCAAAGTTTTTAAACTGTTTATTCAGTCAAACTAACTGATGGATGTACATCAGTATAGAACCTGGAACCAGCTACCTAATAATGACTTAAATGATTATTTGATCATCGAAATTGCCAGTGAAAAATTTTCTGGTTATCGACTAATTGTTTGAGCACTAATTTCATCAGATTGCTCATCTCTGCAGAGCACGGCTGTCAGGGGACCCTGGGGTGGTCTGGTAATGAGCTGCCATTAGCACCTAATCAGACCATTATCCTGGCTGCAGCTTCCCTCCTGCACATGCTCGGTTTGTTTTTACCTTTCAGTGTCTGTAGACAGGAATTAGTGAAATTGCGTGTCTGTGTGTGTGCACGTATGAGTGCTGCACATGTGTTTCAGCGGGTGCAGGTCTGTGTGTCTCTGTTTGAAGCATGTGGGACTCACCCTGCATGTCTCTCTCAGAGGGAGGTATTACTAGTGACGTGTGACCTTTCTTAGGCCGAGCGGTTAGCGGGCCGATCCTGGAGCCAGCCTGAGTCCTGCAGCCGCCTGTCTGCTGCAATGATGTAAGATACAGGCCTGCTTCACCATGAGAGCTCATAGAAGATTTATCATTACTGTCATCATCAGACTTAATGAATATAAAAGCTAAAATGTTTGGGATATTTAATCCAATGTTAGTTATTGTGTTTCAAAAGTTTGTCACATTGTCAAGACTGTTTTCTACTATGTGGGAGATCAAGGAAACATCTTGTGGAAGAACTGTGTTCATCCCTCCAACAGAGTTCTTCAGACTTGTGACGGAGCACTGATGCTGTTCTGAAGGCTCGTGGTGGCCTAACTAAAACATATCACGTAGGTTTTTCCTGTATTTTAGTGGTATTTTATGGTAATGTGTGCTCACTGTGTTTATATTGGTGGTAATATTCACAAAGCATGTCCTCATGCATTAGCTCAGCACACTGCAGGGTACGTGGACAGTTGAGTAATACTGGGCCAAAGTACAGTAGATGCTCTGCTCTTTGTTTTTCAGTTTCAACTTTTGCTTAGTTGTGGTAGCACAGATGGTGTTACATAATATGCAACATTTGTTATGATACCTACCATTTGGTAGATGTATTACTTTATCCCCCTCTTTTGTGGTTAGTCTTTGTCCTTTTTTCTTTTCACATTTCTCTTTTATAAAGTACTTTATTTGATTAATATTCACAGAAGTCAAAGGACAAACTAAATAAATTAGTAGGGTATTATCAAGATCCCACTTACTACTAGGAATATAAATCACATAGTTGTAGTAAGGTAGTAAGCTGTAAGGGCTTTTTTTTTTATATCTGAAGAGCTGTTAAAGTGATAATGCTGTGGGAATGATAGATTTTTAGCTGTGTCTCTGGAGATGGCAGGGTCGGTTGGTCTACCACAGAAATTTCTCAACAACTATTGGAGGGATTGCCATGAAATTTAGTACAGATATTCATGGTCCACTGAGGATGTATCCTAATGACTTCGGTGACTGTTCCTGCAGTGCTACCAACAGGGCTGGCTACACTAAATACAAACCCACATGTACTTGTGATCACACATCACAGGCCTATGACATATAATCATAACTTGTCTCATTTTCTCTTGCCCAAGTAATTATTAGCTGACCCCTAAGATTCAGCTTAGACCATTTGTGGGGATCTTGACGATGATCCTTTCTGACTTTGATGATCCCCTGACTTTATCTTTAGCTCCACTAGCAGGTTGACATTTGTGGTTGAGTGGAATGTCCTCCACAAATATTGGATTGGATATCCATGAAACTGAGGAGAGACCTTCACAACTGCCTCAGGATGAATTATAATAACTTTTATTGATGTTAAAAATCTAAATATTTTGGGCTATGACCAAATACACACAATATTAAGGATATTCCCATCAGCCGCAGCTGCACTTTGTGTTTAGTTCTACTGATAAATTATTAGCTTATAGCGTCACCTTGTTTATAAGATTGTTTCTGTTTCATTATTGTTTTCTTGGACTTTGGCTCATTGATTTTCATATGTGATCATTATTCTATCAACCTCTCTTACACCTGGTAATAAAATCTGGTCTTCATCTAAACAGATAATAACAAATACAAACAACAGTGTCTCAACATTTACTTGAGATTTTATACAGTTTTCTTGTCTGCTTTCTGTGGGCACTCTGTGATGAGATCTCAGTTTTCACAGGCACTTTGCAAAGCTGGTGAGTAGGTGGGAAGGTGGTAGTTTTATTGTCAGTAAAACCAAACATGGCAGGTGGAGGGTCAGCACAAGTACCATTACTGTACAGCCCGTACTTACTTTTCTTACTTTTACCTACCAGCAAAACGTCTTCCACGACCGCCTGAAACAACAGAAGTGACAAGCTTCTCTGGCAGGCTGCTACACAGCAGTGACTCCAGTGATGACATTACTGCCTGCTGCTTTGCTGTTGACTTTGCTTCGGATGGATATTTTCTTACTAATGTGAACACAATGCACAGATTGCATTCACACCTGGCTGAGCCTCTTGTCAGGAAACTATGTAGTTTTCCTGATCCTTCCTGAACAATCTGATGGTAGACCGAAGAGCTACCAGAGACCCCATTTACTAGGTTTTTCTGAATGCTAACACTTCACTCTCACCTTCCTTTTTGTAGGTGAAAGCCCTCACCCTGTTTGTGACCCATTACCCTCCTCTGTGCGAGTTGGAGCGGGTGTATCCTGAACACGTGTCTAACTACCACATGGCTTTCCTACTCAATGAACCTGACATCGCCACTGATACTGATGGTATGTGTGCATGCATTTTTGTGCATATATGACAATTGCGTTCACTGTTTTTGGGGTGTATGTTATGGATTTGACTGTTACTAATCTTATTAACAATCTTACTTTGGACATTTCTAAATCACTATTACTCGGCACTTTGTGTATATGCCGGCAGATGGAGAGGTTCAGCCAGAATTCATCACCTTCCTCTACCAGTTAACTGAAGGAGCTGCAGGGCGGAGCTACGGCCTGAATGTCGCCCGATTGGCAGACATCCCAGAACCTATACTACACACTGCTGCACGCAAAGCCCGAGAGCTGGAGAGCATAGTCAACGCCAGGAGGTACTACGAACACACCCTGACCTTTTCTTAAAGGGGCACTCCACTCATTTTATACTCTGAAAAGTTATGTTAGGTCTGAATGCAACCTACCACATAAATACTATCAAGTTATGGGAAATGTAGGATCCGGTGTTTTGGGGGAAAAAGGTCAGAATATCTCAGCTGCTTTTATTTTTACTTACTACTAAATTGCTGCATTATCTGTCTAAACCGTCTCAATAACACAAAATGTCCTGTTGCTGTGCTTTTGGATAGTTTCTTTAATACTGCTAAGCACAAAACAAGCTTGTCAGCTAAAAAAAGAGTCAAATGTGTGTCATGAAGAAATGAAACTCAAAGTAGCTCCACTGACACTAAATTAAGTGTAAATTTAAGCTTTATCACTCAAATAAACTTGATTAATTCTTGTGCTCACACATCTGAACCAAAAAATGTACCAATATTCCTGGAAAATCAGTATGGGTACAGATTACTGGTGCAGCTCAGATCTGATGACATCAAGGAGTTTCACAGTGGAGACAGAGACCAACAAGCAGCTTTATGATGGTTAATTTTCCTGTCTTTTTCAGACATTCAGCGACTTCATTTGTGAAAAGCGACAAGCTACAAATTTAGTGAGTTATTCAGAAAGTGAGAAATATTTAAAAGTCTATAATATTGTTTATTAATTTATTCCCCTGCATGCTGCTCAGAGTAAACTCAGCAGCACAGTGTCTGTCCTCTCCTCTCACACAGTGCACACACAGGCAGGATTTAGAATGAATTACTATGGTTACAGACAGGGTGCGATTTGCCAGGGGGGATGCACGGGATTTCCCCCTTTCTGGTTTATATATCTCTGCTTCTGCTGAATATTTTTTATCTCTGTTGGGGACAAGAGTGTTCAGTGCTACTTCACTAATAATGCAAATGATCCCAAAACTCACGGTTCGACTTGGTTAATATTATTTTAAAAAAGCGAGATGAAAATTCTTGGCCGGAGCCGAAACCAAATATAATGAAAAATTTGCTGAATCACCATTCTGTAGTCTTGCTCAATGTCCCGTCCATGGCACTGTCTGGTTGGTTACACGTTGCAAATTAGCCTATCACCACTCACAAGACATTTACTCCGGTGAGCAGTGGAGTTGCGTGTCGAAGCGAAGGCTGACGATACTACGGAAGCTGCAAAACAAAGCAGCCCAGTGTCCCTGTTACACCAGTGAACATGCCCGAAGTCACAGATACGGGGTTTCCCTGAATGACACGAAAGTAACGACTTTTAAATCCGTCGATCTCTCCTCCCCCTCACCCACTAACCCTAACCCTAACCCTGCATTGCAATGTAACATAATATAGGTTATTTATTTTTTTAATAATGAACAGTGGGAGAAAACTTTTTTAAACTTTTCAATCAATCCATAGGTCACCTGCGGGGGTTGGGGTGGGGGTATTTTCATGAGGAAAAAAAACAGTAATGACATTAGTTTAGTGTAAACCTCAATTTGTGGTGCACTTATTATATAAAAGACAATTTTATTTAAATTGAATGTGCTGGAATTGTTGATTAAAACAAAGATTCTTAAAAGCTGTAGTCTAACATTTGTCGTGGGGCATATTTTCTCTCAGAGGTTCCAAGTTTTCTCTTGGCGAATTTACATTTTCCATGTATTAAGAAGAATGCACAAGCGCACACTAATAGGGAGAGGAAGAGACAATATGTTCTTTTAATGCTGATATAGACAAGTTTTTCTATTAGGATGAACGACTCACTGCCAGGCAGAGGTGTTCTGCTAGCGATTGAGTTAGGAAGTAGAAATACGGAAAATTCTTAGCCTTTTGCTGTCAGCATATTGCACTTTCTCCACATATTCTTCTGTCGCTGTAAATTTAAACACGGCATCTCCTCACTGTGTAACAGATAGTCTTCTGGGAGTTGAGCGTTGCTTAGCCTCTTCCTAAGTAATCCCACACTATATGAAATATCTCTCAGTGCACACACACACGCACTATACTGTATGTGCTATACTTCTCCATCAATGTAATCCTCCCTATATGAGATGTTTGTCGTTTGTTAGAGTGAAGCCATGCTGAGTACACAATAATAATACACAGAGGAGTTGAGCTGCTGGTTGGAGGTTAAGAACAGGGATTTTATTACACTCTCACTCTGCTGTGTGTGAGAGCACAGTGTATTTTGGCTCAAGACACATGGACTTATGTAAGGAAATACATTAGTTTTATATACAATATTTTGTTTCTGCAACATTTCCTTGTCTTTGTCTCTGTCTCTCTAGGAAGAATAAGAAACTTCTTTCAGATCTTTGGCAAATCTCGGACAAATCATCCCTTATGGAGTGGCTGCAGTCAAACTCTTGACATCGCTGCAATGGTAGTCAACACTATCAGAACAGAAAACACATGAAGAGGAGAGAACCCAGCTGTCAGTGAATGACCATGCTCAAAGAACAATATACATGCTTTAGCCATCAGGATAATAACCATCTCAGGTGCTGGTTATCCTCATTACCACCCTCATCGTTATCATCTGTACTGGAACCTAATTGTCATTACATCAATTAATACCAATTGATCAAGGTTTGACCCACCAGACTATATGTGACATCAGTGTGTTGTGTGATTAAAAAAAGACAAAGCTCTTACACTTGTTCTCTCCCTGACCTTAAAAAGAGTAGCCTACTCCACAGATTTAGCATTGTGCTATAGCATTATCGGAGTAATGATGGAGAGGAGAAAGAGATCATAATCGATGCAGCGGAATCAGAGATATTGTCTTTTTAATTCCACACATTCTTTTCCTTGTCAATATGTGGCACCTACATTAACCACAATGCAATTCCAGAGATTCCAGTGTGTTAAGCTAGTAGCGGCCTCAAGCTGCTAGCCACAAGAAGAGATGAGGAGCAGGCCACAGAGGCCTGGTAAACGTATTTTCCTACTCCATACTCATATTTCTTTCATTTTCAAACTTGTGCTAACTTTAATTTATCAGATTTTGCACAGCTCCCTCCAGAGCAACAAAAAGTTTTACAGCCATAGGCTATGCCTACGGCCTATCTTTATATGTATTTATTTTGCACTAATATAGGATACTGTAATATAAACATCAAATTGGTGGAGAATAAGAGCTTAAACGTGGGTTCTTGTTGGGCAGAAAACATGAAGGAAACCGATTATGACATGAGGAGGCTTTAAATTGTTTTACACGCGTTTTGTCAAAGTTGAACAGGCATTGTATTCATGTAGTCTGTCTTCTTTCCCTTTATCCTGAATGTAGGCCTGTCCGTTAGTGTGTAGCCTACTTTTTGTTACCCATCGCTATTAATAATGCAAATGCAAATCATTTGCCACTGAGAAAATTTGCATCACATCTCTAGCTCTCTCTAAAACACACGCAGGCACACACAGACTCACTCACACACTCCACTCACGCTCCGCCTTTAATTCTACCAACTCCAGGATCAGCGCGCATCACTGGAGAGAGAGAAAGATAGAGAGACCTAGTGGGAGTGAGTGTTTGTGTGCGAGGCAGAGAGTTAAACACTGTCAAAGCCGATTACAGTTTATCGGGTCTGTGATTCTGTAACTGTCTCTCCACTTGAGGGTTTTCCCCGTTGAGAACGACACGCCTCGATCTCGCATTCTCCTGCTTATTTTGTTATTTATTTATAGAAGCGCGCTTTATTTGCGTGTAGCATGGATTTATTCAAGCGCTTGTAAGACTCGGTCATTTTTACCATGAGTTCCTCTACAGAAGCGCTCCTGTCAGCGGGGCAACTTTTCCGTGCGCCACGGTGCCGCTGAACCACGCGTCTCGGCGGGAAAGTTTACAAGCAACCCCCGGCGAACATGGTCTTGCAGTGAAAGCTCTGGTTGTCCCAATTTCTTCTCTCTGCCACACCGTACGACAAAATGCAGAAGAGCGTCCGCTACAATGAAGGGCACGCGCTGTTTCTGTCGGCGGTCGCGCGTAAAGACGGGACTAAGCGCGGATACCTGAGCAAGAAGACGGCGGAGAACAGCCGATGGCACGAGAAGTTCTTCGCCCTTTACCAGAATGTACTGTTCTACTTCGAGAACGAGCAGAGCGCGCGACCAGCCGGGATTTACCTGTTGGAAGGATGCACCTGCGAGCGCGCGCCAGCGCCCAAGATGTCCAACACTGGAAAGGAAGCGCTGGAGAAACAGGTGAGAGGTTTAAAATGGTAAATAAAAAAGCATCCATGTCAAAGACAGAAATGGCTGGAAGCTAATATGTTTCCACAGAGATTTATATCGATTATTTCTTGTTTGACACATTTTTATCATAATAATGATAACTCAAGCTAGAATTGTTTCATCACACTCAAAGTGATGTCCATGCCAAACGCTCAAGTGGCTCACGCAGCATCATACAACGGTGGCTGCAGCAGCTCACTCTCTCTGCTCTCCACACTTTCAACCAGCTCTGCAGTGTCAAGAGCAAATGCATCTCCCAGAGCAGGTTACAACCCCCCACCACCTGGGAACAGGCTGGTTGGAAAGAGATGTTTCCAATTCTAAACAAACAGCAAAAGAAAAGATCTGGTCCTTCCCTTTCAGTTGTTACACAAACATGTATTTCTCTTTTTTTACACTCTGCTATTTGTAGCAGTACTTTTTTCTCTGAGGTCAAGACATTTGCTGGCTGCAGCCACAAAATGTACTTGATTTGTAACTTGTTGCGTGTGAACCCAGTTGTCTGTCACATTTTTATCACAAACAATGAAGGTCTTCTGAACACTTTATATGGATGAATCAAACAAGGTTGAAATTTCTTCATAGTTCATGTTCAAGTCAAATTAATTTTGAGTCCGACACTGGGGGGCGAGTATAGCAATGCAGCAACAGGTTTTTTTTAAAAAATGTAACCCCTTTTATGCTGAATACACTTTCATTTTACACCGAATGTATCACAATTTTGTATCAGCCATTCAATAAATGTACATCATCTTTACATTTAATGAAATATTAATTCCCAGAATGCCATGTCATTTAGGTACACACAATGCAGCATGGCATATGTATTGTATTTAACCTTGTGAACTACAGTTTTAAATAAAGCTCTGTTCTGCTGCAGATGCTGCTGATTTCTGCAGTGCTGAGAAAGGTTATGGCTTTTTGCCTTTAAAGCAGTGCGATTCAGGGAAATATTTTGGACAAATCTGTTGGTGACTGTGTTCCTGGAAGTTGCCTCAGCATTGTTGCTCCAACAGTTATGTAGATCTTGTTGCTAGGATACATTTTTACCATTTGCACATGCATTTCATTGAAAAAAAATGGAACACACACATGTATTGGCCACAAGTATATAATCAATCCTAGGGGTATATATCTATCAAATAATAATTCTTTGCTATAGTAAAAATAACATTTACTTCATGAAAGTAATTGCACAGAATGAATTTCTGTTTCTGATCCCAGTTTTCAGCTGGCCTCAGAGACTGTGTGCATGTGTGTGTGCACAGGCATCAAGCCCATTAAAATGAATGGGGGGAGGGATACACTGGAGAGCATTGACTTTTTTCAGTTTGAGCAATTATTAAGGATACAGTAAGTGGATGCACACTTGTATCATATGAGAGGTGGAGAGCGGTGAACAATAGCCCCCAATCATCATCACTCAGAAAATATTCACCTCCACAGAGCCTTACCTCCTTCTACAGTAGATGTCGGTCTCTTTAAATGTACAGTATGTGTAAAAACAATCCATTCCAGATGTATGCAAACAGAGAAAAGGCGTTGGTAGAGTGTGGTTTTAATCCAAGCCAAACAAAAAGCAAGAAGATTGTCTTTCTTTAATGGAGTTGATATTAATGATGATGAAAGAAGAACAAATATCTCTTTCTGAGGGCAAAATTGCATGTGGTTCCAACTGCTAATATTGGCACTGATAAGCATAAAAACCTCTCTCTTCTGATCAAGCTTGGCAAATATGATGTCTTATTTTATCCTATTTCACACTCACTGTCTCACTCTCTCCCTATCTGTCTCACTCTCATACTACAGCTGTGACGCTTAATTAGAGTTATTTTCAATCTGCCCTCAGCTGGAACCTTGTGTGCTGCCATGTAACTGTGGTGGGGGTGGTGATGGAGCAGTGGATAAGACACGTGCCTTTGGTGTTAGAGCCCAGGGTCAATTCCCCACAGCGACATATGTGTCCCTGAGCAAGACACTTAACCCATAGTTGCTCCAGAGGTGTGTGACCTCTGACATGTATAGCAATTGTATGTCACTTTGGATAAAAGCGTCAGCGAAATGTGTAAGTGTAATTACATAGCCATGCACACACGAGGAATAAACCAAATAGCAATGACATTTTGTCATGCTTATAAGGCTGTGTGTATGCTCGTGTGTTTAACATGATCAAGAATTGGTCAGTCTGATCTTTGGTTTTATTCGTCATAACAGGGTTTGGTAGAATAAAGTGAGAGAGGGCCTTTAATCTTTACATCAGTCGTTCTTGCTCTTCACTGTTTTTCTGTGCAGTTGAGTGAGTCTGCCAGCAACCTGCAGTATCACACCCCCACAGTAAGCCACAATGCAACCACACAAATAACACACAGCTACTGCTTCTCTGTTGTACTCTCAGATAGACACAAACCTTTCGAATAATTTGGAGAGCATTCACACTGGTCTGAATGGTTTCCACAGCGACTGTGGACGTTGTCATGATCTGGCTCATGAGCCATGACAAAAAACAGGGAGGTACACCATTTTTAAACTGGTGTTCATAGTTATTCCTTGATATAAAACACCCCAAAACATACTACAAGCAAATTAAGATATGTCGGATATTAAGCCAATATGACTTTGACCACTTTAGAGAAATTTGAGGAAAGTCAAGGGATTGTGCTTGGCGTAGACCAGCACAGGCACCACACCAGAACTCACATGAACATCTAAATGTTTTAGCATGCATATCAATGCTTATTTTTGTGCTGTAGAATAACCTAACAAATAGGAATTAAATTTCTTTGAGAAGGAGCCTCGCTGCTGTATCTAAACACAGATCATCAACTTGCAAAAGTACAACACCCAACCCTACGGAACAAGCATGCACCAGAAGTGAAAATGGATGGTCAAACCATTGGGCTGCCAAAACTGGGGCACTACACAACGGTGCCTCTACCCTTTCAAAAGCCTCTTGTCAAACAGGAGACCAAACAAAAGTCGTTTTCCCCTTCAGCAAATCAGTGAGTGGAACTACTTCAAAAAACATCTCTAAAAGCTTCAGAAGTATCCCCCCAAAACCAGAAAACAAATTCCAGCTTGAAGTTTTTCTTGCACTGGACAAACTATAGCCTGCCCCTTGCAAACTCACACTTGGTGAGGCTGACAGTGAGACATGCCTCAGCCAAGTGGCTGAACAGAGCCCAAATGTGCTCCAAATGAGAGCACCGTGTATCTAAATAGGTCACCACATCATCTAAATAGACTGTACATCCCTCCAAATCCCTCAGATCTTTGGTCATAAGGTTCTGAAATTTTGCTGGGACATTATGCAACCACAAAAGCATGCCTCTGTTGAAGTACAAGCCAAATGGTATTACAAATGCAGAAAGTTTTTGTGCCTGCTCAGACAATGGAACATTTAATTTGCACAGTGACTCAAGTTTTTTTGATATCCTTGCAACACAGCAGTATCAAGACAAGGTAAGCCATCTTCCATCCCAGCTGCCAGAGTCAGAGGGTCATAAAACACACACTCAGACAATACAGGCTTATGCCAAAGAGTAAAATGTAAAAATACCAATACTGCGTACAGATGAGTACCAGCCCACTTCAAGCACTGATGCAGCAACATCTTGTTTCAAATGTGGCCAAAAGAAATGCTGCAGGACATTATAGTAGGATTTCCTGAAATACCAGTGTCCAGATTCATCATGAGCCAATTTCAACACAGACTCCCTGAATTTAGATGGCAGCACAATTTGGATAATGGCATCCCCTATGATACTGTCACAGTGAGGCGCCCATATTCTAACCAGCAGTGCATTGTGCATAAAATAGCCGGAGACTTCTTTTTTTTTTTTTACCTCCTCCGCAGGAAGAGACCTGTTTGAACATACAACTCCTTAGACACTCCACCTTTAACGCGGAACACCAGCACATAATATGAGCTGTCAGATCATGGGCAAAGTCAGGGTGTGTCTGCTCATTTACCCTTTGCTCCATGTTTGAAAAAACGTTGGTGGGAATCCTCAGGGACCAACTCATAAGCCTTCAATAAAGCTGACCTGACAACAGAGTAAGAAGGTGGTTGGGGTGAATGAAATACTTTTACTTAAGTTACATAGTTTACATCGCCTTAAACAGAGCCTTAAACGTTGAAAAACAATCAAACGGGTAACCAGGTTGTTAAAAGCCGATACCAAGGTGTCCTGACCAAGCGTCAATATGTGACGAGTCGGGAGTGAGAATGTGTTGGATAATTAGACCTCCTGCACTCTACTGATCAATGTGCGTTGCAGCATTAATGTGTGAGCAGACTCCGGCCACTGTCTTGTGTCTGCCACATGGGCGAACAGAGAGAAAAATGTCTCTGGATCCTTTTCACAAAATTTTGGCAAACGTGGGTTACCCTTAATATCAGATCTCATCTGAAGGCTCAGGGTAAAATGAGAAACTTTTCAGCTCCACAGAACATTCAGCTATCAACTTTCCACATCTGATTAAATCAAGCTTGTACTGCAGTAGACACAACTTTCCTTGTTCAGTCTGACACCGCCAAATGCTTTTTAATCTCTGCTTTTTGCTTCATTAATGTCATGCTGCAACTATAACATAAGCATCTCTTTTTGCTGCTCAAATATTAAACTACCTGTTGCCTAAAAAGTCAGAGACCCTCCAGCAATATTGTTAGTTGGACAAGGGGGTTGCTCCTGGCCTTTTAACTGCTTATCAGAAATGTCAACTTCACAATGATTGAATGTTTTTAATAGCTGCTCCTTTGCACACCTGTCCAAAAGGCCCTCTGATGGAGCCTTTACAAATTCAGCTATTTAAACCATTTCCTCCCTCATCGGACCAGAGAATAGCCCTCAGTTAACTCTTCCCAGTACCCTGGGCCAAAGAAAGTGCTAACATGATGCATACAAGGTACAGTAAGTCCACAAAAAGATCCCTACTTAGTAACCACCTATCCCAATCTAACTAACATCACTCACCCCTAGATTTTATGCAGTGACGGAATACCGATTGTAATGAAAAGGCAACCAGACCTTCCCGAGTCTACGGCTATGCTGCCAAGCAAGTGCTCCAACCGTGTTTACCGGAACACTACCAGGAGAAAAAAACTAACCCAACAAACCCAAAGTGGTACTGCCACTATACCTACCAGAAGATTGTGGTCCCACACAAACAACTGAGCACCAGCCAATCCTATTACAGGGATTTACAGGGAACAGGAGGTACCGGGGGAGTGTTGGCTATGAGTGCTTGTTATGCCCCAAAAATATTTTTTCAAATAATTAAATTAATATCATAAACATGCAACAACTAGTTGACTATGGGTTGAACTATTAAATACTGGGCTATTAGGATAATCTTTAGTTTGGGGCAGTAACCCCCTGGTGTATCAGCAGGTGGATGGAATGGTTGGCTGATGAATGGATGGTGTTGCAGGCTGTGATATAAAACCTAAACTAGTAACACAGACAAAGCCCAACAAACAAGAACATGGTGCCAGACAAATGGAGAGAGAAGACTGGGAAAGACAGGTTTTAAATACCTGGCCAGGCTTTCCCAGTTACTCTGATGAACTCTGCCTACCAGGGACCCACAAGGTAACAGAAAAATGGAAACAAACACACAGCAGATCCTGCTAAAGGGCTGTCACTACGTGCATTGCTGAGTGTGTGTGTAAAAGGGTTATAGATTTAGCTGTATATAATTGTCAAACTATCCCTCCACGAAAATTGCCAAGCTTCTGGTTTGTTATTGATTCCAGCAAGCAGCACAGTTCATCAGAGGCCACCAACCAGGGGAAATGACCATTACATACAGTGTAGTCTGTTTCACCACCCCTATGTCAGATTTTGCTGAGCAACAAAGGTCAGGTGTTGCATCTTGAACAGCTGATCGCCACATTGTAGAAACAAAAAAGCCAATCAATGCCTTTGTAGGACTTTGAAGCTCTATAGGTTTGGAACATCAATTAATTTTGCCAGATTCAAACAAATAATGGATGAAATCTGTGCAGCTGCAGAAAAACAATCAACTGTAACATGCATAGAAAGCTATGCATCTGAGGGGTTGCTTCAAAGGAAGGGGGGTTTGTTTGCTGATGCTCCCAGCAGCATATTTAAATTAAAGTCCTATAAAATCCAGCATTCAAATCCAGTCCATACTGATAATTAACAAAGTGTTCAGTCTCAGTAACAGACTCAATATGGTGATGCTGAGATGCAAAACATAATTTCTGGAAATAACAAAACAAAATATTAACAATTTTTTTTCTGACAAAACAAAAAAGTGCAGTTTTCAGAAAACAACAATAGTAAAATACCTTCTATTTTTCAAATTTTTAATTTTCACTGGATGCCGATAGCTTTAGAGGAATGGAAGTAGGGCAAATTGTAACAAATTTTCGTGCGTGTTCTCCTTGTGCAGGTGCTTTTACAGATGGTCAGAGGGTTCTATCCGCCTGGTGTTTTGTCACTTCTTTTGGTTTCAAAAAAAGAGTTGTTGAGACATGTGCTTGGTTGTTTTTGTGACAGTCCATCTAGCAGTCTTGTTCTAAAGAAAATGCAAAAAAATAACTAAGCATGGCATTTAACAAAGTGCAGCCATCATGTTTTTTGTATATTGCAGCAAAACGCTTGATTCACAGCCGAACTGTTGATTCATGCAATCATTTATTAAAGAGGAATCATGTAATATGTTGTGTATTGTTTTCTAAATTGCCATTCTTGAAATATTTCTGAAATGTTATGCTTTGCACCTTAGGATTTCAGTGTAAATATGAATTAGGACATGGGAAATCTTTTTTTAGTGTTTTTTCAAGACACAAAGGCTTTTCATGTTTAAGTTTCATGTCTATTGAATGTAAGGCTCAGTATCTTCATCAATGCTGCTTTGAAAGGAATGGACAAATTGACTGTAAAGGGAATTGGTAAAGGGAATTGGTTCAGGGCGGCACGGTGGTACAGTGGTTAGCACCGTCGCCTCACAGCAAGAAGGTTGTGGGTTCAAACCCCGGTTGCCCTGGCCTTTCTGTGTGGAGTTTGCATGTTGTCCGCGTGGGTTCTCCCCAGGTGCTCTGGCTTCCTCCCACCAAAGACTAGGTTAATTGGTGTTTCCCAAATTGTCCTTAGGTGTGAGTGTGCGTGGTTGTTTTTCTATGTGTGACCCTGAGATGGACTGGCGACCTGTCCAGGGTGTACCCTGCCTTTTGCCCAATGTCAGCTGGGATAGGCTCCAGCCCCCACGCGACCCTGTATGCAGGATAAGCGGTTAACGATGGATGGATGGGAATTGAATCTGTGACCTTACCTCCATCCATGCATAGTAGAGCTGTAGTAGAGTGAAATAGAAACTTTCATTAGAAACTTAAAGCATGGGAGAGATGAATACAATATTGTCTGATCTGGCAGCATAGGTTTTAATAAGTGTTTTTGTTGAACTAGGCACACAGGGTTTCTTTTCAACAGTCTCCTTCCTTATTAGAGTTAATGTAAGAAACGTGGGGTGACACTTGAGAGTATCTCAGTGCTTACTTCCTGATGCGTATATTTGTGTGTGTATATATGTATGTTCATGTCTGTGTAATTATTTCTCATTAGTTCTTTTTTTGTTGTTGCTCACACTAATTGTCTGTTTCAAGGAACCAATTCTTCCAGTATTCCCAGAGTCTAATCTGCTTTCCTCTGCAGGCTGCTTTTCATTTTCCTCTTAAGATCTCTGCCAAGTGTTAGAGCCATTACGGACCTCATTAGTGTCAGATACAATTTAAAGCTGGCATCTGTCTTCGAACCTGTGTTTGAAATACTGCACTAATCAAAGTATGGATGACAATGAGGGTGCATTTTATTTTCAACAGCAGTTCATGTACCTAATTCCTATCATGTTCTCGCTTTCCATATGAAAACTGTTTCCATATGAAAAACAGCCAATTTTAAAGAAATAGTTAGATTTTTGGAAATATGCTCACTTGCTTTCTTTCAGATAATTAGATGAGGAGTTCAATACCACTCTCATGTCTGTGTGTCAAGTATGCAGCTAGCTTAGCTAGCTTAGATGATTTTGTGTATAAGGAATTGCTCATGGTGAGAAAACAAGTAGAATTATTATCAGACTCTGGTGTCCCGCTTAGCTGTGTGAACTTTTTACTGTAGTGTCTTTCAGCAGGCAGGTATTTTCAACAAAAAACTATTAAAAAAACCCAAACTATAAAAATCTTGTACACTACATGCTCACAGACAGACAACGTTAGAAACTAGCGAACGTAGTAGAGCATTAATTGGCTACACTGAATATTGAACTTAAATTTGTCAGGTTGGCACAAACATGGCTCCAAAGGAATGCTAATTTTGCAAATGTTTGCTTGATGTGTAAATAAGTTTTCTTGAAGTGTAAATAAGCCGCTGTTTGCCAACTTGTTCGCTCGTCAACCATATCATATCATAAGGTGATACGTCTATATTGTGTGGACTCCAAGGGAAGGGGCGGCAGGTGGTGATGTGGAATGGTGGCACAGAGAAAAGGAGACACACACACACACCTCGCAACAAGTGTCTAAAATAAACTTTAGTGTCAGGTAATACAGTTGTCATGTGGTTTCATGAGTGTTTGTTGCTGCCTTTGCAGAGTTTATGAGTTTTACAGTATCAAGTCAGGCACACTGGCAATTCTCAAAATGGTATGTTTAGACACCTCTGCTGTTGCACCATGGGAGTCATAGAACAAACTCTCCAATGCAGCATCTATTGCATTAAGGTGGCAGGATGTTTCCCAGAAATTCCCCCTGGTGATGGAGTGACAAAGCAAATTTTAAGTAACAAATTTGTGATATGGAAAAAAGGTTTAATAATTATATACTATGTGTATACATATTTGATTATGTAGAGTAGCAGGACAACAGTAAAAATAAAAAGTAGGGGAGTGGAGCAATCTGTTTAATTTCCAAATAAACAGACAGGTAATCCCTGATCAGACTGTTCTGAGGTAGGAACAACAGTTATCATTATACTTAGTGTATATACAGTGTATGTATGCGTGTGTTTGTATGTGTGTGTGAGAGAGAGAGAGAGAGAGAGAGAGAGAGAGAGAGATAGAGATTTCCATACTTTGTTATAATAACTTATTTGAAGGAAGTGAACAGCATGGAGGGCAAAAAAGAAACAGCAGGATGTGGGATGTTGATTTAGCGATTGTCACATTAGCTGGTACATCATTAGTTGAATTCAGTGGTTACATAAAGAACTGCCACTGCCGCTGTCGGATTAATGTTTTGTATCTCTTCACAAAGACAAGTCTTCAGGAAATTAAAATCTGTTCTTGTGTTCCAAAGTGAAATAAAGCTTTTTTTTGAAATTACAGAACTGGTCTTACAGGGATAGAAATATACAAGGAGGGCATATTAGGGGATATACTCTGTATTTGTCCTGGCTATCCTAAAACAAACCAAAAGTAAAAGAAAGAGTTTTAAAGAAATAGTTTGCCTTTTTGCAAAGTATGCTCATTAGCTTTCTTGCCAACGACATAGAAAAGAAGATTGACAAATGATAACATAGTTTGCATGTTATTACGACCCATATTAACGTTTGTTGTGGCTGCATCCTCTGGCTGTTAGCAAAAGATGGTTGTATGGTTCATACCCTGGACTTTCACTCAGAATGGCCCTTGAGTCCCATGTGAAACCACATAAATGTTGAGTTATTTTGAATGTTAAGTTAAATAGCGTTACTGACTTCAGTCACTTGACTTCCGTTATTGATGTCATGTGATTTCCGTGACTCAGTGTTATTTAATTACTTTATTCCAGAACGTTTTCCTAAAACTAACCAAGTAGTTTTGTTGCCTAAACCTAACCAGACTGCGAATGTTTCACAATGTTAACCACATGTTTAATGTCCTGTAGGTCAGGTGAAACTATGCAGCATAGTTAAGGTTAAGGTTAGTTAAGGTTTCCTGATGGGAAAGGCTTACGTGTCGTTTTAGGAGGCATGGACATGTCGTTCAGGTCGGAGGACTTGTTGAATTTTTATGCTAAGCTAAGCTAACTGGCTCCTGGCTACAGCTTCATATTGACCGTGTGGACATGATACTAATTCTCATCCAACTCTCCTCAAGATAGCAAATAATTACTATTCCTTTAACCTTCAAAGAGGCTTTTAAAGTAGTGAAGGCTGACCAAAACATCTTCAGTTTCCAAGTATATTATTGACAATTTGCGTTTTTACGTGGTGTTCCTGTACGTGTGGGACTATTTCTTGGCTGGATCAGTGACTTCCCCGAGTCTGGTCATTGCCGTGAGGTTGCCTGGCAACCAAGGGAGACTCCAGGAAGGTCTCATAAAAACCACAAAAGGTTGTTTTTACACTTTTGAAAAGATTAAACAAACAAGATGAAGGCTAACATATGAAGTAGTGAGGTTTGGAGGTGCTGGTAGGCAGATTTTGCTAAGCTAGCTGGCTGCAGCTTTAAATTTAACAGACATGTGTATCGATGTCGTCTAAGTCTCATAATAAATATATTTTCTTAACTATTCCTGTAAGGCAGATGCTTTTATTTTTTCTACTGCATTATTTATTAGGGCAAATATGATGGATGACACCTGGCCACTTATTAAAAATTAATTCATGCTTTTTAGTAGTGTCATATAGACACATGGGTGTGCAGCCTGCTGTACAGTAAGTTAGGTAAAATGTATATAATTGAGTGCACACAGTTTTCATGGCAATAGCCGATTGTTGCTTTGTTTCTTGTCCTTGTAGCTTTTTGTGAAGCTACATTCGGCACAAAAAAGACATCATTGCCCCCGTGGAAGCACAACAGAAATATGAAGAGGAGAGAAGCAGATTGTCTGATCCAGAAGACTGGTGGGCGGAAATAGTGAACCCGCACCCCTCTCTTCTATTTATCTCTCTGGCTTCTTCTCACAAATGACTTATCGTTTCAGCACTGTAGTGACTTTCTCCTTATTATGGGCAATAATAAATTTATCAACTTTACCTGGAAATTCTGAATTAGCTGTACACATGTTATCAATTACATTTCAGTCTGCATTAAAATCAAAAAGGTTTTCCCCAGAGATATCTCAGCAATTTTGAAAAATGCAAATAATTTTAGAATATTATGTGCTTTTAACATCTTTGGGAGTTAACCTACATAATTAATAATAGTTGTGAATATGAAGCCAGTAATCTTTTGATCATATGTTTGAGGCATTGTGTTCCCATATGAGAACTGCAAACAACATATGGTTTGAGATCAGCCCTGTTTATGAAGATCTCTCACAATAACTATATTCTTTTGTAGTATCTAATTTTCTTTTTTTTCCTTTTAAGGGGAACACAGGGTGTATATATTCCCACAAACACCTACACACATACAGTACATTAGTTTCCTCTACACAAACATGAACCTGGTCTGCTCTCTGTTGTATTTCTTTGTAATAAAAATTGTCACCCAGCACTACTCACTGGGCAGTCCCTGTTCTCACACAAACATCAGCTTCCAGTGGAGCCCATTGGGTTATAACTGTTTGCTTCTCTACCTTGTAAACATATGGATCTAAGGAATAAAATGAGACAAATACCTGTTTCTACTCTGAAACATGCCGATTATCTTTTACTTTCCTGTACCTTTATGCAAATTACAGTTAGTATGGATTTTATTGAAGTAGAATGCTAAAACAGTACAGCTTTGGAAGTCATTGCCGATATTTTAACATCTGTAGTTTGTGTTGTACAACACACTGTGAAACATTTTTGGGAATTGTGAATGGCAGACATTATTTCCTGCTTATATTTAAATAACCATGGCATTCATTTTGCATGTTTTAGCCCATTTTCAGTATACATCATAGTACATGTGTGTTTCTGCTGTTCTTTTCAGCTATTGGTTTCTTTTCACTTAAATTATGTTATTAAAATAGCTGACATTTGAAACATACTTAACTTCAGTCCCTTTTATTGAATATCAAATCTGCAGTATTAATGCAAAAACTACACATCAAAAACAACCACACGGGCAAAAATCAATGCACACTCTGTTCACTGCGTTGGATTAAACAACTCAAGTTCATTGGAAACAAGCAAGTTTTAAAGCCCCTATGCCTATAGTCCACACACACAGGTATATTTACTTATGTTTCCTGATAAGACCTCTTCTCAGGACTGTATGGCCATGTACATACTACAATTTGTAGTATACCTCTACCCAACTTGCACCTGACTAGAGGTCTAATTAGCCAGAGCCACCTTTGCTGGGGCTTCATTTATGAAACACACTTACTATCAGTGCCCTGCGATGGACTGGCAAACTGTCCAGGGTGTACCTTGCCTTTCGCCCAATGTCAGCTGGGATTGGCTCCAGCCCCCTGCGACCCTGTATGCAGGATAAGCGGTTGACGATGGATGGATGGATGGATGGATGGACTTACTATCAGTTTTGAAGCGTGACTTGTGCAGAAAACCATGTATATGTAGTTATTTTTAAAACTTTACTTTGACATGAAAAACCTTGACCTATGTGATTTTCCTGCAGGTCATGTAAGGGTATTGCAGATTGGGACGGCTATGCGCCCAAGCCATGAACTTTGCATTGGCTTTATGAACTCTGTGATAGGAATTATCACTACCAAGCTTAGTGCTTGGCTTTGTTTGTCAACTTGCTTGTTAGTCCACCGAGTAATACGTGTTGCCTGGCTTCAGTCTCCTCTACCATTGGCGTGATTTTGTCTTCAAAAACGTTTGCTTTTCTCTTTTGGAATATGACTATCCCTGACTAATCCTTTATTTGTGCTAGCATTATATAACAGGAAAATGCTGATTGTAAGGCAATTGGCATCACTTTCATTTGAAATTTATGGATTACAGGTACATTAGTTACAAATGGGCTTCTTAGAACCTTCATAATCAAGTTTTTTTATGTTCAGTAACATTTCTGAATCAAACATAAGCACACTGTCAGAAATTAGTTCAAAGTAAATGTATGTATGATGCCCCAGGTATCATTTGATTGCACTCAGAGCATGCACTCAAAACTGGTCAGCAAAAAAGTAGACACCATTCAAGTCAAAACTTGGCCAAAAAACAACTGGTATGGTCTTTTAAAAACAAGTTGGGAAAAAATATGTAAATCTTGCAAAGGAACCTTCATGGCAAACAAGCAGTGCTGCTTATTCTGTTCCATCCACTTTACTATAGTTCCATACACTATAAGTGCTCTTTTGGACTGTGGTGTTCCTTTATTGTCATTCAACCAAATACATTTAGCCCCTCAACACTTTCACACTTTCAGCATTGATGCCTCTTTCTACACATTGAATTTAAAAACATCAAAGCAGTAAAGTGCCAGTCGCTTTGAAAGGCTGAGAGTGAGAGTCGAGAAAAAAAACAAGGTCCATCTGTAGTGTGGTACAACACAATTTGGCCTCTCATCAGTGCAGAGCAGTGTTGCATCATTAGTGGCTATTCCAGTCCCTAATCATCAGTGGATCCCAACAGTGATTCTGTCGTCTCTGCTTTTAAATATTTATAACAGAAGTGTATTTCTGGATCCCCCAGCCACCGTTTGCCTAATGAATCTATTACCACCAAGTCCAGTCTCATCTTTGACTCTTTAATCTTTTATAAAGAAAAAAGAAAAATTTCATCACAGAGCTACCATGAACCTGGTGGTGTGCGTGTGTTTTGTGTGGTAGGTTTTAATTTACCGAGGTTCAGTCTCTGTTGGACAGTGACAGCTTTTCACTTCTCACCTCTGTTCTCACAGAAAGCTGTTTTAAATGACTGACCCGAAATTGCTTCTGAATAATAAAATGTGCTGCCCTTCATTGTGCCCTATGTCTTGCTCTGTGGTGGTAAAACACACTCCTTTGTGTCACGCTGTCAGTTTCACAGTTTCATTTTCCATAATAGCTGTTTCTCAGATTAGCTGGAGAAAAAAAAGGTTTCAGGTTGAGTGGGAAATGGAGAGTGAAACAAAGGGTGAAAGAGTAGAAAACAGTCTCTGTCTCTTTGTTTCTTTTGCTTTCCGTCTCTGTCTTTATTTGTTTAAATGAAATTTCTTACAGCACAGTGAAGGCCCTGAGGGATGGAGGGCACATTTTAGCCGATTTGAAGGGAGAGCGAGCCGGTAGTCCTGAATTGTACTGTAGGGTTGGGATGCTTCCTCTCTGTCTAATGAGGACACAGTACGGTGTTACAGTGTAATTCATTGCAAAGCATTGTGAATGTTTGTAATGCCATGAGGTCCAGCGTGATGCAAAATCTTCTGTAAAGGATGCAATGCCATTAAACTTTAATGATTGCCTGGGAGCAACTGGGTCACTGCTGCAGCAAATTGTTAAAGTACACAGCTGGGGTAAAATACAATATATATATATATAAAAAAGTAGGTTAAAAAATATATCAAATTTGAAACCAACTGACAACTTTAACACAAGTTAAGCAGAAGGTATTAATGGCAAGACTTTACATTCAAAGAGCAATTCAGAGTAAATCATTTACATTATGTAAAGTATTCTGGGGGGATATGATATGAATAGACATATCAGTATTATACTGCATGTACGCTATGTGTACTTAAGTACTTACTTGTATGTTCTGTGGAGTTTATAACAAACAAAGTTATGTTTACCCTCAAGTGTTTTTTTACCAAAACATTATGTATATCCTTGGGGTACTTTGCAAATATTTTATGAGGAAGGAAATGCATTCAAACATGATTGCTTTGAATATTTTAAATTGTAGATTGTTTATTCCATGTTTGCTAGCTTGCTGTCTTCTTCACACCATCGACTGCTTGTGCTTCCTTGTGCGCATGAATGATACAAACAGAGTGATAATGCTCCACAGGGTACCTCCAGTGTGTTTAACTTAACATTTTATGCTTCTTCTATTTCTACTCCACTGCATTCCAGATGGAAATATTACACTTCACTACTACTCCACTAATTACTTACAGATTAAGATCTGACTTATAAAACATATGATCGCTCTATAAAATATGATGCATTATTGTATTTTCAACTATGTAAGAGTATGTGAAATCTTGCTAGTTTCGCCTGACAATACATACCCTTGCTTTAACTAACAGTTTTAATGTAGGACATTTATTGCAATAAAGTGGTATTGGTATTTACAAGTGAAAAGTCTGATTATTTTTTCCACCAGCACAAACTAGGAGAGACCATTACAATAACTGTTGTTGTCATTACTGTAAATGTGATAACAATGACAGGTACATCTGTGTTATTAAAGCAACCATGTGACTCAATACCAACATGATACCAACATTGTGTAAAAATGTGAGTGTGTATTTACTTTGATCAGGCTATAAAAACCAGATATATTGTAAATACTGACATATGTGCACGGGAAAAATCTTTAACTATCGACCCCATCAATATACAGTGTTGTTGACACAACATAGGCTCAGATTATCCATCTAGCTCTCAATCAAATCTACATTAGCAAAATTGTTCCATTTTATACTCCTTCCTTCTCATGTCTAAAATTGCAGGATAGATCAATAAAAGCATTAAATGAATGGAGACAGTGGGAAATGGAAGTGCAAAAAACGGCGGAAACGTCAGATATTGCGTTGCCATGGAAATATTATCTCGTTAAGTGGTGACACAATTTAGAAATATGTACTCCGTTAAGAAATATTATGTAACTGCTCCCTCTCTCAGTCCTTCTCTGTCTCTCTTTCTCCATGTCAAAGACTGTTAGAGTGCAGATTATTGTTGATGTAATAAAATCCAGCCAGCCAGTGAATTGAAATGACAGATACATAAAAAGCAGGGATAGGAGGATGGCAATGGAGATGGAGGAGGGTCTCTGAGCGTGTGTGTTTTCCAGTAACCTTGGTGACTCTGTCCCTAGCCCCCACTGCAGGGGCAGTGGGGACGAAGCCTGTCCATCCTCCTGCGGGGTAAACGTCTCTCCTCTGGACTCAGCTTGGTTCACTGAATCCATACTGAGAGAGACACAAAGAGATGAAAGTATGAAGGGATGTGGGGATGGAGGAGGAGGAGGAGGAGGAGGAGGAGGAGTGGGTTTCGACAACAAGAGAAGTGAGGATGCTGGTTGAGCAGGGCAGAGGAGGCGGAGTGGGATGATAGGTGAAGTGCAAAGAGAGAGAGAGAGGAGGAGGAAAGAGGTGGTTGGATGATGAGAAGAGAAGAGGAGGAGGAGGAGAGAGAAAGTCCATGCAGAGCTCAGTCTTCTCTGTTTTCCCTGACTAAGAATAGCAGCTCTTCTGGTAACCCAATGCCCCAGGACATGACCATTTGAATAAAAGCCTCTATCACTTCATATAATGCCTGATGTGTGTGTGTGGGGGGAGGGGGCTCAACTGTAGGTGTGTGTCTCTGTGCTTGCATGTGTTGGCATGTGTCTGTGTGTAAGTGTGGGGAAGTATTTTGAAGGCAGATACTCAAATTCATCAGAATAATAAGAGAGACAGACAGGAAATAAGAGAGAGAGGGAAGAGAGAGAGAGTCCGGACCAATTGATGGTGATGATAATGGGCTGGTTAAGAAGACGAGACGAGTGAGCAAATAACTCTGTGATGTCTCTCTCTCTATCTGTGTGCTTTGCCTGCTTCATGTACAATCTTTGCAACTTTATACGGGATGAATCTGGGCATGAAAAGAGCGTGAAAAGCAAATGCAGTTAAAAAGCAATGTTTCCATATGTCTGTGCCATATGTCTGTTTATGTCATCTTGGGCTGTAAAGTGAGACTGTTGGCACAACTGAAGAGTGGTGTTCTAGATGTGTTTGGTCTTGAGGTCACAAATATAAACAGCCTTTCTCTGTTTATCTTTCTCTCTTCAGCACTACTTCCTCATCGTGTTTGGTCATGATGGACAGAAGCCTCTGGAGCTTCGGACAGAGGAGGAGAGTGAGTGCGACGAATGGGTGGAGGCCATCCAGCAGGCGAGGTACACACATAGCACTGTATGAAGGGTATTTGTGTGCTTTCCCCTTCCTGTTTGGTTAGACTGCGGGACCACCATTTGATGTGATGTGACAGAACATCAAGATTAGAGAGCATTAATATGAACTTTAAAGGCCACACTCGTGGTTTTTCATGTTATCAAAAGAAGCGTGTATTGCTTGTATTTGATAGGTGGTGTCATACAAACTTCCCTATGTGCTCCATGTGTCGTGTGCTTCCGTCTTTCCTGTAGATTCACAATGATTGGTCACTTCATATTCTGAACATCTTCCGAAATTTGTAACTAAGTACACGACTAAATCCAAATTATATTGTGAGCCATATCATTCAGTGGCTCTAGAATCAGAGTCAGAATCAGATTTATTGCCAGGTACATTTTCACATACAAGGAATTTGCCTTGGTATAAAATGGTGCTTATTGTATACCCCATCGTATATACAGTAAGCACCAGATCTATAAAGGTGTTATCACTAATTGTGCTTGATTAAACCTGTGCCTTAAACTATTTTAGCATGTAGAGAGTGGGGCATTTTTTTCTGAATGCGTTTGCTATGTTGCACCCAAAATGTGATGGAAACCTAAACCTTTATTGTGCTTATTGGCAGGGGTGTTGGACTCGGGAAGAATGAGTATACAGGGCCCATATGTGAGGATACTAGAATGTATAGTGAATGCGGAGAGGGGCCCATAGAGTATGCTCAAAAATTTGTGTAACACCCCTGCTTATTGATACATGTAGTTTGATCACCCTATGTATTTTCCAGCTCTGTCCACCTTCAACCTGAGCAAAGGTCTAATCAGCCAGAATAAGTGACCGCACCTATGAAGGATCATTAAGAGGCATCTTTTTTTATACCAAACACACTGATGCCTCACAGCAGGAAAAGCACAGCTGTAAATAATATGTTAATGTTTTTAGAATCACCTGTGTTTTTCAATCTATGACAGTCGAAATGTTTGCTGTGAAAAAGGCCTGTGGAATCAAATCATCGGTTGTGATCAGTGTGATATCATGGAATGGCACGCCACTTTTAAGGACATTTCAGCGTGCCATGTCAACGCATTTTAAGGTTTTGCGTATCATTTCATGTTGTTTAGACTGCATTGACTTCTACTGTGCAGAAACAGCGTGTCATTTCACGTTGTTCAAGCAACACAAAGGAGGTTAACCCTACCTGCTAGCAGATCGGCACTGAACTGCGCAGCTGAAGGGTTAACCGGTCAACATGCATATTTAATTACTGATGGTTAAGGTTAGCAGTAAAGTATATCGGGGTGGGCGGCTACTTAAAAACTACGTAAACTTTAACGTAGCTAATGCTATGTAGCTAATGTTAGCAACGATGTAAGAATGCTAACTTATGTAAAGGCCACACTCGTAACGTAACGTAACGTAACGTAACGTAACGTAACGTAACGTAACGTAACATAACGTAACGTAGTAGCTAAAGCTAATGCTATGTAGATAATGTACCTAACTTTAGAAACAATGTAGAATGATAATTTACATAATGTAATGTAAATAAAAAACAGAAACTAATGTTGTTTAATTATTGTTTCATTCGGGCTTCATTGGGACTGTGTGGGTGCGGTTTGATCAGATTTTAATGACTGGTGCTGGTCGCATAACAAACAACTCTACAATTGTCACAATTGATTTTGATTCAAATCAAAACACTAATGGGTGCACTGAATTGTATCATCTTTTCCCAATGAGCCCTGCCCACTTCACACCAGTGGGGAAAGCTAGGACAAAAAAACATAAATATCTCCTGAAATAACAAACTGTGAAGCTGGTTAAAAAATAAATACATTATTAGGGACATTAAGATTTTAAAGCGTCACACATCGTGGATCAATTTTATCAAAGCTAAGCATTTTTTTCAATACACTTTCACACATCAGTGAAGGACAGCAGCAAGACACATACATTATTTTGAATATTCTGCTATTCAGTCATGTTTGTGATATGATGTGTTTGTCCCATTTGTGGACTTCTCCTTATTTTCAGTTACTCTGACATCATCATTGAACGAGAGGTGCTGATGCAGAAATACATCCACCTTGTACAGATAGTGGAGACGGAGAAGGTGGCTGCCAATCAGCTGCGCACCCAACTAGAAGATCAGGACACAGAAATCGAGAGGCTCAAGGGAGAGGTACGGCATGGATACATACACAAACACACACCTCCACACATCCAAAGGTATAATCCCCAAGATTTCCATCATATCAAAACCCATTTTCATACAGTTTATGGCCAGCACTTCTTCAGCCATAGCCATTTAATATTTTTGCATTCAGTTTTTTATTTTTGCATCTCTTCCATCTGGGATTTAAATTGCATACCCACGGGAAATAACAAATGTGTATACTAAACGTGCATAAGACAAAAGCCAGCGCATGTGTGCATTTCACATAACACAGAAGACAACAGCCACTGCTGCTCATTGGAAAAGGATGTTGATGACTTTCTTCCTTAGTGTTTTTATCAAAACAATACTCCGTTATTTGGCCAGTGGTCATCTTAGCTGTATTTTAACCGTTTCAATTGAAACAGGCCGATGCAGAGAGAGAGAGAGAGAGAGAGGAGAGCTCATGTGGGCGAGAGTGAGAAAGAGAGCATGTGAATATGGACAGACGTGTTGACGTGATAAAAAACATTCTTTGATCATGAAGCCTATTGTTACTCTACAGTTCTGTGGTTTATCAGTGAAGCGTATGAACTACACTGCAGATTGGAGTCTCTGTTGACAGTGACAGACTGCAGCTCGTCTGTATCCTCACTACAGTGCATTATAATAAACTATGATGAACTGGTCGCTGGTCATATCTCTCTCTTGTCCAAGCACTGTTTCTCCCTCTTCATCTCCTGCAGTTCTCATGCAGTAGTTCCTGTTGTTGACTGTGTAGTTGCTGTGGCTGCTTTGATATTCAATATGTTGGTGTTTAAGTTTGCTGTCTGCTGTAGTGTAAAACATTCTCAAATTGAGACATTACAGGTACATTATCCTGGCTATTCAAATGAAAAAGAGAAACATGAATGTCACGCACCATTTAATATAACGTCATTGTATAGACTGACCATCTCCCAGCATCCCCATCTGTGACTGACTGCCGGCTTCCCTGTGTAGACGGCCCTTACAAAAAACACTATAGTATTACTATAAAGAATTACTATATAAATACATTTAAAAAAACAATGAAAATAGTAATATCACTGTTACTATAACAATTATATGTTTTTGTGGAATGCACTACAGAAAATTGCTATATTAATACCACTGAGCTGGCTATGGTGATCCTATAGGGAAGTTATAGTATTATATACTATACAATTCATTTAGTATACTCTACAGGTATACAAGAGGTAACTCTTTCTAGCCGCTTAAAACATGTATACTAAGTTAAAGTGTCATTTTGAATGGCATATATATAATATATTTGAATATATATCCCTATGGATATATATATATATATATATATATATATATATATATATATCCCTATGGGTATGCAGTGTGTGTGTGTTTCTTCTCACAGCTGTGTTATGGCAGCAGAGGAGTGAGTGTGAACGGTACTCATTCACCTCTGAGTGTAGGAGGAGAAGCCCCACTGCTCAATAAAGACAAGCCAACCAGCATCCTTACAAACAGCTGCCAAACTATTATGCTTATCAAATGCAACACATTTCTGTTCCTCACAGCATGGCAAATCAGACGAACAAGCTCACACTCAAAACACAACTGACCTCCATAACATTGTTGATCAGAACTAATTACAATTCTCACACACGCACAAATGACAGCAGGTAATTACTGGTTTATTAATGGTTATTAGATCAATAGCTCTAATCTTTTCTGAAGTGAAATAATTGAGCTTACTTTGGATCCTGAGATCACTGTCAAACTGCTGAAAAAAAAGCTGGTTCTTTTATTTATTAGTTTATTGTCTTTGACTGGAATGGTAGTGTAATGATATAATTGTTTTTTTCTTGTATTGTATTGTATTGAAAAAGAACACACACACACACACACACACACACACACACACACACACAATATAAAACTGACTCAGGACAAAGTCATTGGTAGCAGTGATCTTTTTGGTAATGATTCATTTTATGGGTCTGTAATCTCTAAATCATTTTCAAAGGATTTTTGTAAAAGTCTCCTTAAAATAACATAGTATTTTGGTACAAATTATGTGTAAAATAGCTTTGTTTAAACCAATTCATTAATTTTCTCCATATACAGTATGTTGAATTGTGCGCTTGCCTCTAGACAAATTTCACACCTTTGCTGCGTTGCATGTTCAGCTGACCTGCTTTACACAAAATGACATTCTAGGTAAGGCTACCAATTAATTGGAGTTAATTAGTCTAAAGTGTATCAACTTAACCAAATTGCTTAGTACTTCAAAGTAAACATGGAAACTAGGAAGTTATTAGGATTTTTTAAATATGTAATGGATCATTTAGTGTCTCTGCTGGATCAGATGAGAATTGATTCATTCGTACATGTTCTCTTATGTGAAACATAGATGACCAAAAGACACTGCAGAATTATTCTTATGGTACAGGTGGTTGATTGAAATTGAATTTTAGCCTGTGCAACAGTTGGCTCCAGGGAAAACTATTTGCCTATTAGCTAGCTGATGTCATCTCCATAAATCACATATCCACTGTCATTTTCACTTCTGTCTGTGCTCATCTGGACTAACCTGTTGTTCTGCTTTTAGTTGTAATTCTCCCTTGAAGCAACAAGTGTGGCAGACACTTCTCCCTGCTACACACTGTGATAATATCTCAGCGGCAGGATACAGTGAGACCCGTCGATAATGAAAATGCTAATGAAAGACATTTTATATTAGGAAACATCTGCCTGTGTAATTGGGCTGCTCATGAAAAAAGGATTAGATTTTGAGAGCCAGTGTGCAGTTGATGATCCATCTCATTAAAACACACACTTGTTTGTTTGTTTGTGTGTGAGTGTGTGTGTGTGTGTGTGTGTTGCTCTGTGTTTATGAATAATTAAACCTACTAGCCACTGTAACTGTCAACAGTTGGCAGACTGGCTCTTCTCTGCTGCCATTTGCATGATAGCGTGAGTGAACAACTTTGGTTTCATCTTTCATGCTTTTCTCCCTCTGTGATAAACTGACGTTGTCAAGAGGCCTGAAAGTAAAAGAAAATAGGGGAAAGTAATATAGTACAAGAGCCAGTCTAGAAAAACCTTTTACTAGCTATGTTTGACATTGGTCATCACTGTTAAAGAGAAGTGGTACTATCTATTATTAGGTTTACAATGTAAAATGAGATTTTCTCCACAGCTTAATAACATTTTGTGTTGGCTTATTCCCTTTGTGTATCATGTTTGCCTCAGTTTTCAAACGCGGAAGATGACATTAAATTTGTGGTAGGCGGCTGGCTTTTCCTACCTGCAGCGAGTTAAATGTCACATATCTAAAGACTAATGTGACTCCACTGATGAAAGTATTTTGAGGCTGTAAAAATTACTCAAGAATTGACATAATTAGATAGATTAGGCCTTGATATTATTGTTTCCATGGACTGGCTTCTAGAAATAAAACATATTCAGCTGCAGGGGATTATATTTTGTCTTCACTACCCGCTGTGCGCTACAATGCGCTACAGGTGATCAGGCACATATAAGCTTTAATTTGGTTACTGCCATCAGCTGATAGCAGCCCTACCCCACGTCATTCTCTCTTTCTGAATGAAGGCACGAGATTGTCAAAGATGAGGAAGTCTGATGTCTATCTCGTGCAATCACACCAACAGTTCACTGAGCATACACAGCATGACTATCACATATGCAATATTTAACCAAATGACTGTTAGTCCCTTTAGGAATATAATATCCTCATTGATTAAATCTTATCAGTTTTCACTATACTTTCTCTTCTGTGCAGACATTTTATCACCCATATTATGTCTCATCTGATTTTTTCTTTAAAGATTGTAGCTCTGAACAAAACTAAGGAGCGAATGCGGCCTTACCATGTCAACCATGAAAATGAAGACCCGGATATAAAAAAGATCAAAAAGGTAAATCAGTTATTTTCCGCCAGCTTATTTGAAGTTGAACTTAGGTTTCATGTGTTTTTCTTTTCTGTAACCCGTTGTGTTGTGCACAGTATGTGCTGTGTGCTCTGTGTGTTTGACCGTGTCTAAGCTACCTTGTTTGTATCTCTTCAGGTGCAGAGTTTCATGCGGGGCTGGCTGTGTCGGAGGAAGTGGAAGATCATTGTTCAGGACTACATCTGCTCTCCTCACGCGGAGAGCATGAGAAAGAGGAACCAGATCGTCTTCAACATGGTGGAGGCAGAGACAGAGTATGTAGATACATTATGCCTGGAGTAGCAGCACAGACTGAAGAAAAGCTGTCACTATTGTCAAGCTTTGCACTATGTGATTAATCTTACTTACTGTAGATTAATACTCAGGAACGGAGGATTTGTTACACTGTAAGCAGTATAAAGTAGATCTGGGCGATATGATGATAAATGAGAAGACAGAGATTTTGTCTGCCTCTTATGTTAAACCATATATATACATATATATATATATATATATATATATATATATATATATATATATATATATATATATATATATATACTATATATCTATATATACATATATATATATATATATATATATATATATATATATATATATATATATATATATATATATATATATATATATATGTATATATGTATATATGTATATATGTATATGTGTGTGTGTGTGTGTGTGTAGATTGTCAGACCGTAACAAAACCACCTCCTCCAGTTCAGATGCTATAAACCAAATCAGTTATGCTTTAATGAATAAACATGGCCTAGAGCTGGCACTGGACAAATATAAAATATTTTTAAAAATGCAATATATTTGATGAAAGAGTAATTAGATTAATTGAGAGTTGAGACCTGGGGCCGCTTTAGAGATTTCCAAGCGCTGCTTACACACAGATCGCAGGTGGTTGTAGCTTCATGTTTCACTAGAGATTGTTATTCACAAATTGCAGATGATATTTACTGTCCTGCAAGACTCCCACATGCTTATGCATGGCATTTATTATAGTTAAAGAAACATGTCAGAATTATCTTATGTTGCATATCGCAACTTGCATGTTGCAAATTTGGTGAAAGGTCATTAGTAGTGTGTGTACAGCAAGGAGCAAATAGAGAGAGACACATTTATTACTCTCAGCTAGAACAAAATCAAAACATTCAGGAAATGTAAGACAAAAGTGAAAATATATTGTAAAACCCAACTTTTAAATATTAACAATATCAATTGCTGGGGAATCTGCTTCACTGTACTGGTCTAAAGCCTGTTTGAGTCCCAGATATGAATAGGTAATGTATGGTATTGTATATAGTATATATAATATATATACTATTATTCTGTTTGTCTCTGTGTGTTTTTGTGTGACGCCAGGTACGTCCACCAGCTCTACATCCTGGTCAACTGTTTCCTCAGACCTCTGAGGATGGCTGCCAGCTCCAAGAAACCCCCCATCAACCACGACGACGTCAGCAGCATCTTCCTCAACAGGTGTGTATGTCCGTGTAAATGTGTTTGTGTCCATCTTTGCTTTTAATAAGTGAGTGAATCACTGTCATGCTAATTATGTAGGAGGCACAAACAGAGACAGACACTGAGGAATAAAAAAATTAAATTAAATAAAGCCATTTGTCATTTTGTTTTCACGCTGCGTTTACACTGTGTCTTCAGTGAGACCATCATGTTCCTACATGAGATTTTTCATCAAGGCTTGAAGGCAAGGATAGCCAACTGGCCAACTCTTGTGCTGGGTAAGCTGTTACTTAACCTCACACAATACTCAAAACACACACACACACACACACACACACACACACACACACACACACACACACACACACACACACACACACACACACACACACACACGTACCACGTCAGTCTTGACGTGGTACTGCCCCATTCACACAGATACGCACACGGTCATTTCCCTATCTCAGTCTGCAACGAGCACATTCATTGTCTTGACAATGACCACCCAGACCAGAAGGCATGCCACATATTCACCTCTTAAAACAGAAGCCCCCTTGATAGATAAGCATCACCAAGGAGACAGACTGCCGAAAGACACAATAGCTTGTGACAAATTCAGTATAAAAAGGGCAGAGTGATTCAACATGTCACCCTTATCTGACACTGTGCTGCAGGCTGACGCTGAATGTAGGTTTTTGATCAACAATATGTTTGACATCAAATCAATTTCTGTAGTATTTTTGGTATAGATTGATTGCTTTCTGGCATTGTCATTAAAATACATAGCCTCCAATAAAATGTGCTTTTAACGCCTCACAGGCTATGTTGAAATTAATAGAAGCATCTATCTGTGACTACTATAATGGAGACTCTTTCAATCTGTTTTTGCTTTTCTTGCATGGCTTTTATTCTTTTATCTTTTTGAGGGCACGTCCATTGAAAAGCCTGATGATCACGTCATTTGGTTCTCTGCAGTGAATTAGGCTACTTGGATTTACCTCATCCAATGCTATTTCAGAACGTTCCAAGAATGTTCAAATGAGGTTATATTTATTTGTCATGTATCTAACACCATGATGATGCAGACACTCCGTAGCCACATCTCCTCCACCACCTCCTCAATTTAGGTTGACTTAAATTAATTTATATTAGCAAATTAAATTGTTTTTCCTTTATTTTGACAATTCATTATTTACCTTGGCCTTATGCCCTCATTATGAGTGGAGGTACGGTACACAGCTATGCAAGCGAGCTGAGCACATCTCCAATAAAGGTTGAAGACAGCAGTTGGCGTTTTTATTGGAAGCAATTAGCAAACTGTGACAACTGTATTGGGCAATTAGAAACAATGTGATACCATATTTAAGAATTAGATGGAAGTTATTTAAAATATATCACCACATGTATCACTAGTGTAAGAGCAACATTAAGTAGGGTGACGATATTTTGGTTTTCAAAAAATAGGACACTGTGGGCAGGTGGCAGGTGGACACCTGTTCATATTTATATTACAACAATAATTTTAGTAAAACAGAACAAGGAGTGTATTACGCTCAAGAAGAGAGGCCAAATCTACCTCTGTCCACTGCAGAGACTCTATTCAACTGGAGGAGGACCTTTTATAATATAATAACATTAACTTTTATGTTAGTATAATACTAATATATTTACATTTATTAATTTAGCTGACGCTTTTATCCAAAGCGACTTACAATTGCTACAGTATATCTGTCAGAGGTCACACGCCTCTGGAGCAACGAGGGGTTAAGTGTCTTGCTCAGGGACACATTGGTGTCTCACAGCAGATTTGAACCTGGGTCTCTTCCACCAAAGTCATGTGTCTTATCCACTGCTCCATCACCACCACAATATATGTATAGGTTACACCTTATTTGGCTAATGTCTGCCTACATATTGTTTATTGTTGGCCTATTAGTAACATTTCAACGGCTTATTAATTGAGATTCAACAATTCAAGTGATTCACCAATAAAACCGTTTTCTGTCTTGTTAAGGTTTGATTAAGGCTAATGTTAGTGTATTCATTTTAATTTCATATAATAACATCCTATACCTGCCACTGTTGACAAGCCAGCTGCTGCTCTGTCTCTTGGCTGTTGCTGTGGTGCTGAGGGTAATGACTGAGATGTAGTTTGACCAGTGTTTGTGTGAAGGACATTTAGGCTTTTATGAGCGACCAGTGGTGGGGTGCGAGAAGGTGGGACCTAAAGAGAAAGGTCAAAGCAATGCAAAAACACACAAAATGAATGCCAACTGTAGAACGCAGAAGCCGAATCCGAGATATTTTGAGAGATTTATATTACCCGACCAGTCACATATTTTAGGTCCCAAAAAAGAGGACTTATTGACACCTTAACATTAAATCCTAATAGGAAGGGCAAGGCAGTAATTAATCTAGTTAACATACACATAAAGTCCAGGAGAGTTAATGTAAAAGTAAAGCACTATAACACTTAGCCCAACAGTTATTTAACAGTTGCTTAGTTGTGGAAGCAGCATGTTGGTCTCAGACAGCTAAGTTAGTTTGCCGTAACTATCGCAAAAAAACTCAGTTCTACAAAATCACAAATCAACAATCACAAAACATCTGTCATAAATACAGTACCAAGAATTAATGCTCCAACAAGGACATTTGGGGAGTAGATTAGAGATTTGTTAATATATGACTACATATAGATGAAAATAAATGGTGGATGTAACAACATAATGGTTTCACTACTGTAGTGGTAACAATTAAATGTTTAACTAAAACCAACTGCTGATGGGAAATAGTGTGTAATTTTATTCTTAGACTCATGTGACTTTACATACTACGTCCACACGTAGGTATTTATATGAATTTGTTTTTGTTTCTAGCTGACCTATTTGACATCCTGCTGCCAATGCTGAACATCTATCAGGAGTTTGTGCGTAATCATCAGTACAGCCTGCAGGTTTTGGCCAACTGTAAGCAGAACAGAGACTTTGACAAGCTGCTAAAACAGTATGAGTCCAACGCCGCATGTGAGGGAAGGATGCTCGAGACCTTCCTCACGTACCCCATGTTCCAGGTAGATCATGGGCACCAGCACACACTAGTTATTTAATGCAAACTCTTGCCTCCATCTATTGCAAACATTTTTTTATGAATTGTTCATATATTCCAATAGATTCCTCGCTACATCATCACTTTGCACGAGTTACTGGCACACACACCTCATGAGCATGTGGAGCGCAAGAGTCTTGAATTTGCCAAGTCCAAATTAGAGGAACTGTCAAGGTATGTGTCCGGTTGTCACAATGTCCTTATACATTTGAATACTGTGTGTATATTGAATACTGAACTGACTGGTGTGTTTGTGCATGGCCAGAGTAATGCATGACGAGGTGAGTGACACGGAGAACATCCGGAAGAACCTGGCCATAGAGAGAATGATAGTGGAGGGCTGCGACATCCTGCTGGACACCAGCCAGACCTTTGTCAGGCAGGGTAAGTAAGCTCACACCATTGCTCACCAGACAGCAAAGCTCTCGAGGTTTTCCTGACAGCATGATGCTCCTGCCTATCAACCTGTGATCTGAGAGCACAGACTCGATACCTTGGCGGAGCTCAGTCACTGAATTATGGCACTAGATACTATAATACTTTCTACTGGAGAATATTTTGTCAGGACAGGTGGTGCTGAAAAATGGATCCAGACACAGAGGCAAAAGTAGATGGGCAAAATCATGTGAAGCAAAAAGAGTTGTACTAATCAAAAATCTAAAGTAGTCCGTGCCATGTGTACCGCTGATGCAAACTGACGAATTGGCGAGGAATGGAGAGATGAGCCGGTGTTAAATACTGCAGGTCTTGATAACTGGACGGCCAACAGGTGAGTAGAGATAACAAGCCAGAGAGGACTGGAAATGCCACGCCCACAGTCACACATCAGCACAGAGAGCAACAGACAGGTGACAGATAAAAATACTAGGGTTGCATCCGAAAAGTCCTTTTTGCTTAGGAAGGTTCCTAACTGAGTGTTTCTCTGAAAGTTGAGGTAAGGTGCCTCAATGCTTCCTTTCATATCTCCTTTAGCACACCGTACACCGGACCATCCTTTATGAAAGGAAAGGAGAGAATGCTGTCCCACAATTCCTTGCGGCGGCAACATTTAAAGCGACACATGTTCTCAAACTCAAAAAAAAATCCATTGACCACATTTAGCAAAATCATTGCAATACAGACGCACATTATGATACTTGAATAAAACTCACAATTCTTTCTTTTGGTTTGTTTTCTTTTGGCTTTGCTGTAATCTGATGCTGTTTCAAAACTATTTTATGTTTCGAGTTGTTGAAATAAGCTGTAAAGTGTTGTATTAAAATGTTCTACAATAAAAAAAAGAAATCACCGACCATGACGGATAAAGGATGTTGATCAGGTTACCATTGGCTATAAAGCCTTTTCTCATTGCCTTATGCCTTAACTTGCTAATATGCATATGTCTTGTACAGTCAACAATAACTGAGACCCATGCGAGCTGTGATAATAGTCTTGTTAAATGATCAAAGGGAGGATAATGTTGCAGCGTGTAGGCTGACATTATTTATTGCCAGCCTTCAGCTATATCATTAATTAATTTTACCGCAGTCACAGATGCTGACACCCGCGCCTTTATAAAGGCAATGATCAAGCTGTAGTCGACTGCCACATATTGATTTTCGATTATTGTTTTTTTTTACTGGACTATGGGTAAAATCATATTTGATCACAGAGCTGCGCGCAGTGCATATATTTGCTCAGCACCTTTGGTTGCTCTCTCTCTTTCTCTCACCACAGTTACTCTCTCATTCTGTGGGAAACACTGTGTTTACTGTTTACATTAAATAATTGGGATTCATGTTAGGAAATATGGGTGGGGAGCAGGGTGAGCATAGAGTTCAGGTGTAAGCAGTCTCAATTTTCTATTATTTGGTGACTGGTACCCTTCAAGCCTTCTTACCATCTTGATTATGAAGCTAATATTCCACCGTGTTGTCTACCTTTAGAAGGCCTGCATTAAAACAACACAGGGCGCTCCGCTTACAACTGTTTGCAGTTCTAGTTATTATTATTTTTGCCGCTATCAAAATAATCTGGCTGTCTATTGCCGACCACTGGCTTAGGGACAGATTATGACAGATTTGGCTCTCTGTCAACTTGCCAAATGAAATGCAACACATTCTCATCCCAGGGCGTCAAATACTGATGCTTTGAGAAAGCCTGACAAAGCGTTGGTATTTGATGCACAAGGTACCTTCTGCGACCCTATGAGACACCTTTTTAATATATGTACTTCAGCATCCATATGAAACAGCTTTTTAATATGTAGTTTTTATACAGTTTGGTTAGGTTTAAGCTCCAAAACTACTTGGTTAAGTTTTGGGAAAACATTTGTTTTGGGTTGAAATAAGTACATTACATGATGGCAGAGGGGTTACAATGGAGTTACTTGAAAGCCCTGGACACTGAGGGGGTACCTTGTGTGTCAAATACTAACTCTTTGTCAGGCTTTCTGAAAGTGTCTGTATTAGACGCCCTGGATGTGTTTCTACAAATTGTGTGTTGGTCTTCCTAATGAAATAGTATCAGAGTTCAAAACAGAATGAAACTATCCCATTAAGCCCATTTGTCTTTGCTAAATCAAAAACCTCTATGCACTTACACTGTAGGCCAGTTGTTTGTTTAGGAAGGACCCACTTCCAAGTTTTGATGACATCCAGATCTTATAACTAAGGACTTTCAATACACATTTTACATATAAGTTGCTTTAGGCAAACAGTTATGCTGTTTTTAATGTTATTTAAAATTATGCAAGTTCTCATTCTTCTACAGTGGAGATGAACAAATTGACTATAATCACTGTTGTATGCCAGTGTCTTAGTGTGGCGCCATGGAACCAGAATCAATAGTCTGCCTAATCTTACAAAACAAAGTCCTTTCTGATCACCTTAATCTCAAATGAACTTCATAAATTGTACTGTATTTTTCAGCAACTACTTTAAGAGAAACGTGGTTGGAGACAGACAAAATCTATCCAAGGTTAAAAGGACATGACACCTGATTTGTCTAGGTCACTTACTCAGCTCAAGTCAGTTTTTCCATTCGAGGTGCCCTAAACGTACAGTGTGCATACCTGCTAAGTGAATGGCATGCTGCATTACGGCTGCACAGGATAGCAGATTGTTATGTTCCTACTGCAGTTGAATCACACGTCAAGTGTTGACACCAGTTTTGACTGTCTATATGTTTTTATTCCTTCAAGCAAAGATACTGTTTTTGCTGCTGAATCTTAGTTACTTCATCAATCATCTCCTCCATCACTTTTTCTCCTTACACATCTGTCAGTGTGTGCAGAAATTCACTATTGTTGCTATTTACACATGCATGTTTGTTCCACTTTAGATGCTTAGTAAACACAGCCCTCAGCTTAGTGTCAGCTTAATGAAATGTAATGTAATCCTGTGCCCGTCCTGCTTCTCAGGCTCTCTGATCCAGCTGCCGTCAGTTGAGCGAGGAAAGCTAAGTAAGGTCCGTCTGGGCTCTCTCTCTCTAAAGAAGGAAGGGGAAAGGCAGTGCTTCCTCTTCACCAAACACTTCCTCGTCTGCACACGTAGCTCTGGCGGAAAACTGCACCTTCTCAAGGTGGGAACCCCTTAACCTCAGTAGTTTAGATCTCAGAGAGGGAATTTTATTTTTAATTGATCATAATTGTTATACAAAATGCCAATAAACTGTTAAACTAATATTTGCTATTAAACTCTTGCAGCAAGGTGGAGTTTTGTCCCTAATTGACTGCACGCTCATAGAGGAACCAGACGCCAGTGACGAGGAATGTAAGTTTCCTACATCAGTGAAGCAGTATGTCCACGTAGGCTGACACACAGGCAGCTCTTATTCGCTCATTTAGGCGCTTCAACATTCATAGAGGTTAATTAGGTGTCAGATGATAAGTGTCCGGAAATTACTTCCCTTTAAATATCAGATGCTCACCTCTTGAAATGTCAGGTTTTGGTGTTTTGACATTGCAGGTTTTTTTCTGAGGGTTATTTTTGTCTGAGCATTTTGCAAATGGGGAGATTGATGAAACAGCTACACACACACACACACACACATAAACACAAGTGTTAAGACAATCACATGCATGTGCACACTTGCCTTCTACACACACCTTTACACTTAAGCCTCAGGGGAGTGTAGAATGGAGCTACCAGGTCCACTTAATTAACCCTCTGTGTGTGTGTGTGTGTGTGTGTGTGTGTGTGTGTGTGTGTGTTTATGTATGTTTGCGTGTGCGCATTGTGCACAAGCAAACTGTTTTTTACGATCTAGCAGTGCTGGACTGTAAAAGTTCTTTCTTTTCCCTCTATCACACAGCCAAAGCTGGCGGTCAGGTATTTGGTCAGCTGGACTTTAAGCTTGTAGTAGAACCGTCAGACTTACCTTCATTCACTGTGGTGTTACTGGCACCATCGCGGCAGGAGAAGGCAGCATGGACTAGTGATATTAGCCAGGTAATACACAAAGTCACACAAACACACACCCAGGCAAACACAGAATAACAAAACCTCCAAATAGCGAGAGCATGTCTCCACCGGGCATTGAGAAGGCTTAGTGATAAGTAAACACAGACAAGGGTGCAGTTCCCCAGGGGTGAGTTCAGCTCACTGCCTCCGTACTTCACAAACAGAGTAGCACCATACAAGCGTGTCAGACTGGATTACTTCTTATCAGACAAAAAATACACTGACAGTTTTAAAAGGCTTCTACAAGACTTTTGAAATATTTTCACAACAATTCTCAGAATTTTTTTAAATTTAACAATAGCGCACAGTTAAACAAGTGAGTCCCATAAAGGCTATTTAAGTATTTTTCTCACATGTCAACATGACATGTTTTGTCATGCTGAATGCCACCATCATCTACTTTAAATTAGCTGGTCAAATAAACATGGAAATAATTTGCATATATTCTCATCCAAGGGTTAAAATCAAGGGCAACTGGACTTGGATGAAGATACTGATACAGAACTGAAGAAACCTCTTGGATGAGAGGTGAAATGTCTCTTAAACCATGTCCTGGTGCCCTTGATTTTAACCCTCCTTGGATGACTATGACCTGGATGACTGAGAGTCCTCACAGACATGTATATTTTCTCACTTTTCCCCTCTCATACCATAATTCTTTCACTTTATTCTCTCATTACAACTCTTCCTTTTCTCTCTGCCACTGTAGTGTATAGATAATATCCGCTGTAATGGCTTGATGACCAGTGTATTTGAGGAAAACTCTAAAGTCACTGTGCCGCATATGATCAAGTAAGTATGTTTGTGTTTGCAAAGAGGAAAAACCATCTCCTCATGTCAATGTTGCAAAACATACGTTTATGATGAAGCATACCTGGGTGAAAATGTTACAGTTGTGTTGTTGTAAAGTAAATTGTTAGGCTGTATGTTATGTATTATGCTTTTTTTTAATATTCATTTATGCTGTTGCTGAAATTTGCTTAAAAATATTCTTTGGTATCCTCTTATTTTTTTACCTCCTTTGGAATATATGGATTTTCTTTATTAATTTCTCTCCTTTACTTGGCTGTTTTTGCTCAGTTACTTTCTGAACCTTCTCCTTGCTTAGCAGCCCAGCAGTCACCCATGCTCGGTTATGTGTGTGTGTATGTGTGTACGTGTGTATCCATCAGATCCGATGTGCGTCTCCATAAAGATGATGTTGACATTTGCTTCAGCAAGACGCTCAACTCCTGCAAGGTCCCCCAGATCCGCTATGCCAGCGTGGAGCGGCTCCTCGAGAGGCTGACTGACCTGCGCTTCCTCTCCATTGACTTCCTCAACACCTTCCTGCACACATACAGGATTTTCACCACGGCATCTGTCGTCATGGACAAACTGGCCGACATCTACAAGAAGCCCTTCTCCTCCATACCTATCAGGTCATGCAATGCAAATACACACAAATGACATAAGCTGTAGATGCACACAAAGACACTCTTTCTGTACTCACACATCACCACCGCAGAGGTAAAGGCATCTCATACATCTTCCATGTTGCCCCTTTACTAGTATGGACACGCAGCAGTACCCACCTCTGTCCTCAAGGTTGAATACATGCTGGCTGAAATACATACCAGTCTGTGTGTGGAGGCCAGCAGAACAGATGCTTCAACAAAGTTTTTGGCACAGCTATAGGAATATACTGTGTGCCAGATGAGGAGTTTCTCTCTCTCTTGCTGTCTCTGCTTTATTCAGGCGCTCTCTCTCTTATTAGGTATCTGGCTGCATCAGAATTGTGTATTTATTATATTTCTTCCTCGGCTTTACTTAACTTAGCATTTCAACTGGAAATCTTTTCTTCTGCCAAGGCCAGGTTTGTATGTAAAGCCTTGCTCGCCATTACCAGTGGCTGCCTTCCCTGGAAGAGAACAAGTAGGACTCATCCAGAGACCAGAGGTGTGCAGGAAGGGTAGTTAGGGTGCGTTTCTTGAACTTTTACTAGTATATGCCTCATTTTTGCTCTAAATGCCAAACGTTTTTTTCACGCCTTCATCCACCAGAGAATAGGGTTGGCATAGAAATACATATAGACATTCATGCCATCACCAGGTCAAAGTTTATCACGTGAAACATCTAACAGATGGATTAGCACAAACTCTTGCACAGACATTCATGGTTCCCAGATGATGTATCTTAATGACTTTGTTCAGGTCAGAATTGTAATTGGCCCAATACTTTGGTTTCTGACCAAATACCTGCTAACCAGTGCTTAAGTGGGCTGGAACACACCGGTTCGCAGTACCAGCACCTCAATATTTTACTCTAATGTCACAGCGTACCGTGACATTTTCTTGCATACCGGCACGTCTCCCAAGGTGCCGGTACTCTCCTCTGCCCTCTCCATATCAGGTTCTCTGGGTGATACATGATGCTCACCTGTTTCTGTCCTCGCCAGCCTGATAAGGTGCGTTTGACCTCGGTCAAACTGCTGCGCAGCGCTGACAACCGGTCTACTGCGCATGTGTGGAACGTGTCCTCTGAGATTACTGCTGAAGGTAGTATAAACAGAAGTAGCTGTCTGCAGCTGTCCGTGTACGCTCACGAGCATAATCAAGGCCTTAAAGTGATGCATGCTGGACTTAAAATAAGGCATGCTGGTTAGAAACATAGACTGTATATTACTGGACGATGCCACCTTGCTGATTTGAATGGAGAGCAGTGAAGCCACTTTTGGACCAATAAAATACCACTGCAGGGCTGCTTCCTGTTGGCACCAGTGTCTACTGCGCGTGATCACACAGCATAACCGTGGTTTAATGACGTAGAACAATGGCAGAAACACCGTAATTCTGGTAGCTGCCAGCAAAAAGTTTCATGGCTCAGTGTGTTTGCTTGACTCGGATTGTCACCTGTCAAACACCAACGCAGCGTCCCTGATCGCCAAATAGTTTTTTTTACATTATCGAGAGTTTATGATCTAAGCAATATGGTTACATCTCTCATGTGCTACGGGGTTGTCACAGGGTTTTGATGTCATTTTTGGGCCTACATGGATCCCTCCATGCAGGGTTTGTTTGGCTTCACTGTTAGATCTCTGGCTTACCCCCGTGGTTAGAAATTGTGTCCGATTTTCACCGGCACTGCAAAATGTCACTGTGTCACATGACACTTAAACCTGTGAGCAAGGCGGCTGCAGACGCAGAGTCCGGCGGCCACAGTTGCTTTTCTCTGGCTGCACAAAGTTGGAACCACACTATTGCCTGGTTTCGCTGCATTTTTCTTTAAAAATGCTCCACGGTCATTGATTTCAGCTCACAGCAAGCTGATGCAGGTCGAATGTGTCCGACTTGATGGCACCCTTTTTATACGCCACCTGTGCAGCTCAAGTTAAGGCCCATTTATACTCCTGCGTAGGGACATGCATTTATACCTGTGCGTAGTGAAACGAGTCATTTCGCTCGGGTTGTGATGGTCAAATATAGTTATCCACCGTGTTACAGCCGCTGTTTTGGCCGATAGTAAACGTTACTTCAAAGCACTGGCACTTCCTGTCGGCTTGGAGGCATTGCGAGGCTAGCCAGCCGACCAATCACAGTGCTTAAGTGTAATTTATACTTCTGCGTCGAATCGACACAGGGTACGCTGTCGCCTGACGTGCACTTCCACAAAAATGTAACTACTCGTCGAGTCGACTTATGGCGCGTTCGGGACTGGTCGTAACTGGGATATTTCCCAGTTGAAACTTCCGACTTCCGACATCAAAGCGTTCCAGGTGCATGGTGGTACATGACGCCGAAAGTGAACGAAAATCATGGGTGACCGTGACAAAGTGAACACACAGTTGCACCCTCAGCAGTGCTTTAGGTGTTAATTAAAAGGATGGCAGTTTAACTGCAACAACTGAAATAAACAGCCCATATGTTTACTAGTTATGTGTACCCCAAGTTGGTAGCCCTGAAGTAAGTCAATGTTGTCCGTTACACTTCCTAATGTTTTGGCATTTTTAACAATAACTTTTATGCAGAAAAGATGACTTTATGAGATTCTTTACTGTAGCCAGCTACCGTATGTGTAAAACATATTTCTACATCAATATACATGCAGAACAAGTTTTACTGCATGATGCATTATTTATTATTTTAATTCAAATACATGCAAATATACGTTTTGTTGCCTTTAGTTTATGGTTTACCATTTACAAAGTGTGCTTCCATGAGGCTGACATTGTTTTCTGGCGTCATTCAGCTGCTACCAGTGAAGTCGGGTACAAATTTTTTCTCCGAGTTCACAAGTAGGAAAATCCGACTTCAAGTGGCGTTCGAGGTACTTTTCCTAGTTGGAGGTCGGAAATTTTCCAGTTCCGAGTTTTTACACATACAGTAGCTGGCTACAGTAAAGAATCTCATAAAGTCATCTTTTCTGCATAAAAGTTATTGTTAAAAATGCCAAAACATTAGGAAGTGTAGCGGACAACATTTACTTCAGGGCTACCAACTTGGGGTACACATAACTAGTAGCGTTATGGGCTATTTATTTCAGTTGTTGCAGTTAAACTGCCATCCTTTAATTAATACCTAAAGCACTGCTGAGGGTGCAACTGTGTGTTCACTTTGTCATGGTCACCCATGATTTCGTTCACTTCGGCATGCACCACCATGCACCTGGAACGCTTTGATGTCGGAAGTCGAAGTTTCAACTGGGAAATATCCCAGTTACGACCAGTCTCAACAGCCATAATGCTGCGTTCCGGCAACTTCGGAACTGGGAAATTTCCGACCTCCAACTAGGAAAACTACCCTGGAGCGCCACTTGAAGTCGGATTTCCTACTTGTGAACTTGGAGAAAAAATTTGTACCCGACTTTCACGGTAGCAGCTGAATGGCGTCAGAAAACAATGTCAGCCCATGGAAGCACACTTTGTAAATGGTAAACCATATACTAAAGGCAACAAAATGTATATTTGCATGTATTTGAATTAAAATAATAACTACGATCATGCAGTAAAACTGGTTCTGCATGTTGTAGAAATATGTTTTACACATACGGTAGCTGGCTACAGTAAAGAATCTCATAAAGTCATCTTTTCTGCATAAAAGTTATTGTTAAAAATGCCAAAACATTAGGAAGTGTAACGGACAATATTGACTTACTTCAGGGCTACCAACTTGGGGTACACATAACTAGTAACGTATGGGCTATTTATTTCAGTTGTTGCAGTTAAACTGCCATCCTTTTAATTAACACCTAAAGCACTGCTGAGGGTGCAACTGTGTGTTCACTTTGTCATGGTCACCCATGATTTTCGTTCACTTTCGGCGTCATGCACCACCATGCACCTGGAATGCTTTGATGTCGGAAGTCGGAAGTTTCAACTGGGAAATTTCCCAGTTACGACCAGTCTCGAACGCGCCATAAGTCGACTCGACGAGTAGTTACATTTTTCAGGAGGTGCACGTCAGGCTACGGCATAGTGTAGGGGGCTACGCAGAGGCTACGCCGTCGATTTGACGCAGAACTATAAATTGCACTTTAAACCATCAAGTCGGCGAAAGTCAGCCGCCGTCATCTCGAACACAGCTATTATCTCTGTTGCCGTAGAGAGACGAGGGAGAAGAGAAGCTCGGGTGCCTTTCAAGCAGCCATGTGGAGAAAGTAGCTTGTCAATGACTTGTTGTGAACCGACCAATCACAGTCTGGATGGGGCGGGACATTTAAAAGTATTAACAGATAGGTGTCTAGGTGTTTATACTGAGGACACTGGTGACCAGTGTTGGGAACGTTACTTGAAAAAAGTAATTAGTTATATTTACTCACTACTTGTTCCAAAAAGTAACTGAGTTAGTAACTGAATTACTCTGTAATAAAAGTAACTCGTTACCAGGGAAAGTAACTATTTGCGTTACTGTTAAAAAAAAAATCTCTGCTGCTTCATCGAATCTCTTTTTAGCTGTTGGGTGTGTGTGTGTGTGTGTGTGAGAGTGTGTGAGTGTGTGTGGCGCGTGTGCTGGCATGTGTGTAAAATCACTGGCTCTGATTGGCTACCAAGAAACATGACTCTGCCTTAGACAACATAATCGCTGGTTGAAAGGCACCCGAGCTTCTCTTGTCCCTCGTCTCTCCCCGCCCAGAGTTTAGCAGGCAGGCGAGAACGGGAACAGGTAGCGCCACGTTACGCCCAGAGAACCTGATATGGAGGCGCGGCGTACCGGTCCACTTCAAGCACTAATTACCTCGTTATTAACCCACCTCCTGACTAGCTGTGTGAGCCAGCTGGTGCGTTCGGATTACACAGTTTATTACATAGTAGCGCACCGCATTTAACAACCAGTAGCGTTAGCGGCGTTGTAGCGGCGGAAAAGTAACTAGTTAGATTACCCGTTACTGAAAAAAATAGCGCCGTTACGTAACGCCGTTCTTTTAAACGCCGTTATTCCAAACACTGCTGGTGACAGGTCAGAATCAGAATGTCTCTATCCATTTTTGAAAGCTTTTGTTAAAAATGTTCTGACAAACAGCAACAAGAAATGTTGAATAACACATGAAACAATGCACAATAAGAAAACATGCAATGCAATTGAAATATAGAAGAAACAAATGTGCATTGTCCAAAAGCTGATTACTGCATTATATTCCATTATATTTTTACATTTTGAATTAACATTTATCACCTTAGTTTTTTCCCCTTCGTATCATCGCTCCATTGCTTTCATCACTCCAATCTTTATCAAATTTCATCTTAATAAAGATTGGAGCACTGAAATTTCCACTCAAACGATTAGATCAAACCTTGGTTTCTAGGACCAAAAAATATGGGATCCCTATGTCAATATCAGTGGTAGAATATAACTAAGTAAATTTACTTTTGTATTTAAGTAAAATTTTCAGGTACTTGTACTTACTTAAGTATATCCAATTTGGGCTTTATACCTTCTACTCCACTAAATTTCAGAGGGAAATGTATTTTTTTACTTTACTACATTTATTTAACTGCTATAGTTACTAGTTACGTTGATGTTACATACATGACATATGATAAACTTAATTAAATATGATACTTTGTTAAATATTAAAGGCCCCGCATACTCTCACTGGTATTTTCAATTATGTTGCTGATTAGACCTACTTAGGCTGGAGATGTGCAAAGCTGTGCTGGGATTTCTGTGAAGTCATCATATTCATATTGTACATGATAATGTGTACAAATTATTATCTTGTGTACATATTATGATAAATAAAATATATAATCTTTTGGAATGTTAAAGGCTCGATAATCTCTTAAATGGGGCCATTGTGGTATTGTATCTGAATAATTTCTCCACCACTGGTCAATATCTGGAAGAGTGAACATATGCTGCTGTTCTCTCACTCACGCGCTGCCTCCCCTCCTCCTTAAACACACCTTTCCTTTACCAAGAGAATCATTTATCATCCTTCCGTCATCTTCCCTTGAACCATCTTTTATCTCCGTCACACTTCCTACTTACATTTTCATTTGTCAATCCAACCATCACACATATCCATGTAATCATTTTTTCTGTGTCATCCATCCCCATGTCCCCTCCAACTACAGGGCGCAGTACCATTCATTTGACCGTCTGTCCATCTCATCCATCTGTCCTGACTACAGTCTGAAGATCAAGAAGATAGCCATGGATCAGTCCAAGTAACCGACTCTTCTCTGTCTGTCCTCCTTCTCACTGTCTCTTTCCAACTTTTCCTGCCTGTTCTTCCTTTACTCTGGTCTTGGTCTGATACCGTACTGGAGCATGACTTTCCCCCGTACGTGAATGGACAACTCACAGGGGTTGTAATTCGACCACTTACAAACATTTTAGGTTGATGATATGTAGATGGTCTTCAATCTGCAGCTCGTCTGTAGCATGTTCTCTCACTGGAGCATCACTTACTCAAGGCTGTTTTTAGTCTTCAGTCTGTTTTATATCCTTCTCTTAAGCATCTTCCGCTGGGTGCTTCTTCCTTTTCTTCTGCTCGCTTCAAAGTATTCGAAAGCATTCCTACTCTCCGCTGTTCATGTGTCATTCCTTCATCTATCCTCCTTTCATTTTTCTTCCTCCTTTTTAAATCTGGGATGCAATTTGTTTTTCTATTTCCTGCTGAATTACAGGCTTGTGTGAATAAATGATGCCTGAGTTTATTTATGCATGATTACTCCTCTCTTGATGTAACACTTTACATATGACTCTCTGAGCAGTGTTAATGTCACCACTAAACAAAAATGCTTGTTGATTAATGCTTTTGCACTTTCATTGCCTAGAAAATAAGCCGTTTAAATCTTGAAAATGTAATCTGCAAGAAGACATTTATGGATTTTCTTCTACTCTAAACAACTGGATACATTTTAGCTGACTATGATGTTCCTGTTTTAGGCACATAAACAGGTGCTAAAATTACAGTAGCCTTAAGCTTTTAGAGTTTTTGAGGATGTTCACATACACATTTGTTTCAGATTAGTTAGAATAATTTTATACATAGACCCACAGTTGTAAGACAGTGTAGCAAAACAATGATCCTGAACATTTTTCAAGATTTAAACATTTCTCCCCAGGTCAAGAGAGCAAATTCATTTAATCTTGGCATATGTTTAACATACTAACTGGAAGCATACTGTTGTTAATTAGAGCTAAAGCAGACATACTATTTGTTTCTAATACAGGAAAACTATCTGACGAAATGTATTTGCTATTGAATGTTTTACACTATTTGGCTTACAGACAAACAAGCGCTTGCTTCAAACTGCTGCAATTACACGTATTCTTTTCATTCTTTTCTCCTTTTCCTTGACCTCTCTCTTTATTGTTTCTTAAAACTCCTCTTATATTGGTAACATATTGCTCTTTTTCCCCTTTCAGGTCTTTGGAGCTGTTCTTCGCCACCAATCAAAATAACAGAGGTGGTGAGCATATAAACGACAAATCTCCTCGTCTCTGCCGCAAATTTTCCTCCCCTCCTCCACTGTCAATCCCGTCCCGCACCTCCTCTCCTGTACGAACACGAAAGCTATCCCTCCACTCCCCCATCACTGCCAGGGTTGGAGGCCTTGATCTAACCAGTCCTCTGTCAAACTCCAGCATCAATAACACTTCCCAGTCTGCTGCTAGTAGCCCCACATCTGCCCACACCCCCCAAACCCCGACATCTCAGACCCCGACTCCGACCACCTCCTCTCCTCCTCCTCCTCCCTCTTCCACCTCTCCCCCACCCAACAACTCCAAACCACCGCAGGACCAAGTTTCTCCCATTCCTTCGTCTCCGGACCAGAGTCCCTGCTCGACTGCGGAGGGAGAGGAGGTGCCCAAGATTGACCCCTTCTGTGGCAAACTGAGACGGAGCATCCGCAGAGGTATGTTATATTTCTGCACAAATACAGTGCAAAAAAAATATACGGTACGGCTATACATCAGGGCTGGGTTTTGTTTGAGATGTATCTGTATCATTGCTGATGCTGAGCTATGGTACTGACACCAAACAATACTGACACTAAGACCTTACTATGAGAAACATTGACATGAAAAAAATGCTCTTTTTAACTTGGCAGAAAGTGTTAAAATTCTAAATGTCTAAACACAAGCAGCAATACAAATATTTTCACAGTACCAAGATAGTACTGATATAAAAAACCCAAACATTTCCAGGGGTGTCAAATTACTCTTGAACCAGACTAAAATTAGTGCCATCTTCTAGTAGCTGACAAAAAGTTTTACAAAATGATTTTTGGGGGCTGTAACAGCCATTTGGGTAAAGCATGAGCAGATGATTTAAACTCAAAATGTGCTTCTACATAGATTATTACCATGTGAGGATAATGGATAATGTGTACAGTTTGTTCTGCCAGTATCAGTGGTGGGCCGTTATCTGCGTTAACGTGCTGCGTTAACGTGAGACTCTTATCAGGCGATAAAAAAAATATCGCCGTTAATCTATTCTCAAAGTTGGGTTGGGAGCTGGGTCTATACTACGCAAGCTATGATGACTTTCACCTTGATATTTTAGCGCAGATGTATACCTAGCCGAATTTTACTGTAAGGGTCAAGAACAAGTCTTCGAACCTGTGTGTCTGCCTACTGTGAAATTACCACATCAAACGTGACGTGCTAACATGGATGCAGCTGTTGCTGCGTTCCATTTACCTCGGAGGTCGGAGCTGGGAATGACGTCACACCCGAGTTGACGGCGTTCCAGTTAACAACCTCGCTCAGCCAGCTGTTTGTTTACAACTAGCCAGGTTAGTTATTGATACGCCGGTTGATTAAAAAACGCATTGTGCGGTATTTACTTACTCACACTAACTATAGCAACGCGCCACAGACAGCTGTTGGACAGCACTTTGTGTATGAAGATTTATATGAGTCACAAGTACACAGAAGTGCTAATAAACTACAGCCTTCAGTAACTGTTGATACCCCGACAGCCATCTTATTGAACATGATTTATTTTCATCACCAATTATCATAGTAGAACAGCTTTCTCAAGCAGTTTGTAGTCTTGAAACCCGTTTGCACACATATTCTGAATGACTTCGGCAGCATTCAAATGAGCCATTTTAATCTAGATTAATCTAGATTAATTTCAAGATTACAGTGAGATTAATCTAGATTAAAAAAAATAATCTATGCCCACCACTAGCCAGTATATAAACTATAATTCTCTCCAACTGAACGTGGACTGAAATGCTTACGAAGAGCTGGAGGTCACTGATCAAAAGACACAGTGTGAAGTGTTCCCTGGAAGAGCAGAACAGACGCCTGGTGGGAAATCATTATCTTCTTGCATTTGTGTGTTTGAGTCAGCTAAGCTAACCTCCCACCACACATGCTCAGATCTACCAAGAGCGGTTTTAAACAGTCCTCTCATACTGGAGAGCGATAGCGTCAGGGCATCTGAAGCAGCACAGTAAGGACAAGCTACAGTTAGACCCTCATTGTGTAAGAGTGTGTGTGCATGAGCGTGTGCGTGTGTGACAGCTGCTAACCGCTCACTAGCAGACAAAACCATTAGTGCTTATACCATCGAGCCACTCTCACCTCCTCTGTATACAGTCTTTCAGTTTATTTAGCTCACAGTGTAGTATTTATGTGTTTACATGCATCTACGCACATACAACTATTTGCAATTTTTCCTTTATGTTTGTTAATCTTCCACCTTTTTGGCCTTTCTCTGTCAGTGACAAATTGACAGTGTAACATTAAGAATCAGGTGAAACATCTGTGTTTTTCAAGATACCCAAATTAAATTAGTTTGAATTAAACAACATATTTCTTTCCAAAGGAAAACACCAGGATAAATAAGCAAAAACAAGAGCATCCACAGTAGTAATCAGGTACTGTGTGGTGTTTTCTGTACTTAAGGCCAAACACAGGTGACAAAGTAAACCTGAATGAATAAACGTAGAAATGTGATGAATGCAGATGCTCCCATACAGGGAATAAGGGGTCACTGAATGGTTTGATAAGTGTGAAAATTCCGTTAAACATACTGTATGACATGGCCTTGAAAGTGGCCATAGACTGTCATTTAGATCATCCATGGCAAGGGCCGCTGCAGCTGTTCTGGAGGCTTTGGAGGAACTTTGTTTTTGTTTTTCTTTGAATTGGTCACCTCATTCAGGTTCAGCTGTAATACTTCTATCTACTTATCTCTGTCTACTTCTTCTTACTATCTGTAATGGAAGATGTCCTTTAGTGAGTCCTCTGAAATAAAGAATTACATCAAGACATCTTTTAAGGGTTTTATTCTTTGCAAAAAGTTAGACATACATACAGAGTGCAACCAGTCTGCAGAATGTAAAACGAAGAGCCAGTGAAGAAACAGGTGACTTTATACGCTAACGTTGTTATGCAGCTGTCTTAGGGAGGAGGGGAGTAGGAACCAACTGCCAACTGAGATGAAGCCCTATCAAGGACACTCAGATAAGAAACTCTCTAACAAGCTATTTTCCCATGTGAACCTTTACCTAGCTGCAACATAATAAAATGATCAAACACCACACATTGAAACATAGGCCTACAATAACACAGCATAAAAGGTAAAACAGTAAACACAGTAAAATATTAAATTTCCATCACATATCCCAAAACACACTTGAATTATTTATCACTCTGTGGTAACTGTGTGTCTGTATTTCTGTTGGAGGATACATCCAAAAGGTCAGATATATGTTTGCATTCAAATAAATGAAGGGAATTCAGAGTAAATATTAAAAATGAATCAGATAACAAACACATGCATGTTTGCACTTGTACAAATGCTCACATATACACAAAATGTGCAGGATACAAATAAGTCTTGATAGTGTCCACAGGTTATAGTGACTGATCTTTGCATGGCTGTGAACTTAAGAATAATTAAGTTCTCCTCTCCAGTGGACCAGCAAAAGTAACAGCCACCATCAGGACCATAACTATCATCATTGTCAATATTATTCTTGTCCTTCTCCTCTCCCTCTGTCTAGCTGTGCTGGAGTCTGTATCACTAGAGAAAATCATCCCAGAGTCTCCTCAGAGCAGTGAAGCAGGAGACATGTCTCCATGTCGCTCCCCTTCCACACCTCGACACCTCCGCTACAGACAGCCTGGAGGTAACAATTTGTGTGTGGTTTATGACTCATAACTAGGCCGCAATGTCATGGCCAGAGACCCTCACAGTGGGCAGTGCTGTGCCCACTGACAGGCCACTCTGCAGAGCCGGGCATCCCTGACCCTGGAGACTGACATCTTTAGTACAGCAGCACCGTACGAAGCTCAATAACAGCCAGACCATGGCCCTGTGTGACTGTGTGTGCACGACCATAAATGTCTTGGGATTGTTGTCCTTGAGATGGGCTCAGTTAGATAGACTGCCTGGATGACTTTAAAGGGAGGCTGTCCTGTACAGTATGTAGGAAGGCTGCAGCGCCAACAAGCATTTGGTCAGCTTGAGTTCCGATAACGATGATTAAAAAACTTGGCCATTGTCCCAAAGTAAAATTTGCTCATAGTCCTAGCCATTCAAATTGCAATGCTTACTTACACATAGTCTATAATTTACAGATTATGTTTTCAATATTCTGATTTTGGTTTATAGAGCTAATTTTTGCGTTGTAGTACTCAAGACTGGTCCTAAGACCACTTTTTCATGGTTTTGGCTCTTCTCTGACTCAACCGCATTTGTACTCGGTCTTGTCTCCATCTCAGACATTGAGGACTTGGGATTTTATTTCAAGACCAGTCAAGACCATAACTTTGGGAATATCAATAAATTGCTTTTACATTGTCTAATTTTTTTAACATCCTAACTTTGATTGAATGCAAAATGTATTGCTTCAAATTCAACCAATAACCCTAATTAATACTGTGTTACTGTTAACAACGGTCCCCCCTCCCAGCGACGATAAGCATGGTAAAGGAGTTGCTTACATTGATTTCAGCTCTTAGTGTTTGTATGTGGGTGTGTTAATGGGAACGTGGATTCTTCAGAACAATTTGAGAAGTACCTGTGATCTCCTTCCACATTTTCCATGACACTGGTCTTGATCTTGACTCGGTCTCATTCACCCACGGTCTTGGTCTCAACTTGGTCTCAACCCATAAAAGTGTTGGTCTTGTCTCGGTCTTGTTAATGCCTGGTCTTGGTCTTGACTTGGTCTCAGTTTGGGCGGTCTTGACTACAACACTAGGTAATTTACATGAATAGTGAGGCAAACTTTTAGACATGTACATACTGGTGTGACTATTTCATCAAAAGGTTACCAAGTGAATGACCAGTTATTTAGTTACTAATTAGGTTGACACAGGAAAATTCACAAAAAATTGGTTGTGTGTCTGCAGTCCAGTCAGGGGAGAACTCACGCTGCTCAGTCTCTCCTGCTTCAGCCTTTGCTATTGCGACGGCAGCAGCAGGACATGGTACAACACCAGGTACACACACACACACACACACACACACACACACACACACACACAGATTTAACATACTGTAAACTTCAACTAAAGCACAAGTGTCTTGTTTAAGGTGTCTGATGCCATGCAATACAATAAAGCATTGAAAAGAATTTAATTTCACCAGATGTTTCAATGTGCAAAGTTTTGTTCCTTGTATCAGTTGTAATATTATGATATTTATATGTTTTACCTAGAGCAGTAATATTTACAGGGCCTTTATATGCCTCAAAAAAGTACAGAAGTATCAAAAGGAAATAAAGTAATTTGTTACTTTGTTATATCGTCTGTTAGCAGAGTTTATTAGGTACTGTGAAGATTAGGATTTTATATTCAAAACATATGACCAGCTCATACTATATATTGTATTATATAAACTACTGTGTATTGTGTACGTATGTAGTAGAAATAACAATGCCTCGACCAATTAAAACATTGAAACTGTAAAAAAGGGTTGATTCACTCAAATGACAAAAACGTCAGTCTTCGTCTGTTGTATCAATCCAAGCAGAGAGTTTAGGTTTTGTTTGGCCAGATCTGAGGTCCCTGAGATTCCTGCTGCTGGCTGTGGTCCAAGCGTTTGAAAACTTTTCTTAAAAAAATTTAACTGTAAGATCTCTTTGCAGAAATGATGTCTCACTGTCTTCCATTCACCACACAGAACTGTGGATAACAGAAATTACTTTTTGTACAAGAACAAGTTCAAAAAATGAAAATGCTTGATAGTAATATCTATAAATTATCTGAACCTCAGTTTATGTGAACTGACCCTTTGAAACACTGCTTCCATGCCTTGATATATTAAACCTCTAAAATATTTTCAGAACACATACTTTAACTTTTAATAGTTAAGCACATTTAGCTGCAAATATTTCTTCCTTTTTAACTTTTAAGTACATTATTTTCATTATTACTTTTCAACCACCTGATGGATCTTGTTTATGTTGGTAGATACAGTAACGCCCCAGACTATGAATGAAAGATTTAATTTTTTACACAATAATAACAAATTCTCTCTGTCTCTCTTTTTCATTTTTTGGTTTTCACTTTTGCTCCAGCGTTTACTAACTCTGAAAGAACTTGTGATAAAGAGTTCATCATTCGCCGAGCTGCAACTAACAGAGTGCTCAACGTGCTTCGGCACTGGGTCTCCAAACACTCACAGGTTCTTCTGCACCCACTACTGACTGTCTGTCTGTCTGTCTGTCTGTCTGTCTGTCTGTCTGTCTGTCTGTCTGTCTGTCTGTCTGTCTGTCTGTCTGTCTGTGCGTGCGTATGTGTATATGTGTCTGTGGGGGGTGATAGAGTCTGCGGTCTCATTAAAGCAGATGTCTGATGCACTGTCTCTCTGCTCCACTGCTTTTACTTGAGCATGTAAACAGCAATATGTACACAAACACACACTGAATATTGTTTCCGTGTCAATTGGACACCCCGCCTCAGTGCACCTACCTACTCTTCGCAGTCAGTGTTGCCTCTAATGAATTGAATATCACGGTAATTGCCTGACTCCCTACTTAGAGGTCTAACTGCATTGATCTCTTTCATGTATTTTTCTTCAATAATACAAAATGCTGTGATGACAGGTCAGCTTTAGACGGCTTATTAGCGCAGACGCAAGCACAAATGCACATGTATACACCCACTCACATTTTTCTTTGGGAAGCCAAAGAACAAAGAGCTTGTTAAAACTGACCTTTGAACAAGAGTTAAATTGGGGTGGAAGTGAAAGAGGAAAATTGAGTTAAAGGGGGTTTAAAGATGGGAAGGAATGAGGGGATCCAGGAAGAGGAATGGACAGTTGGAAGCCACGAAGGATTATATAGCAGTGATTAATGATTGGTCAGGTGGTGAGACTAGAGAAAGAAAAATGAAAATAGTTAGGTTAGCTTTAACTCTTTTGGTTAAAGTCTGGTAATTAAATTTTAGGATTAGGTTCAGATTTATGTTAGGGTACTAGCTGAGAATAGGCATGTAGTGGTGGGTGCTGGAGAACCCATCACATTTGTCTGTGAGGGTCTTTTCAAGTATAGAAGTTAATTTATGTTTGTGTTCAGGACTTTGAGATGAATGGGGAGCTGAAGATGTCAGTGATCTGTCTCCTGGAGGAGGTGCTCAGAGATCCAGACCTTCTGCCTCAGGAGAGAAAAGCTACTGCCAACATACTAAGGTACAGCACACACAGAAATAAATGCAAAAATAGCATTTTATAGTTTCTGTCAAATCAAATCAAGTAGTCTTTTAATATGAAATTATAATGAAAGCACCCCCTTATTATTCTATTATGTTTTGTTCTACTGCACTGTTTACTGTTTTACTTTATCCTGTTCTGGTTCATTCTGTTCTTTACTCTTCTGTTTTGTTACTGTATATTCTTATTTATTATATCCTGTTTTATTCTTTTTTATTATTCTCTCTTAGTGCCCTTTCACAGGACGAGCAGGACGATGCCCAACTGAGAATAGAGGACATCTTACAGATGGTGAGAAAACTGCAGCACATAAATTCCTCTGATTTATTTTTTTATGTCATTACAAACATCTTGTTAGGATTTTATGATTAACTATTTGTTATTCTGTTGGATTAATTAAGTAAAAGAAGACTGCAGAGAACAGAAACACTATCCTTTGCAGCAAAATGTAAATCTCTTGTTATTGGAAACTGGCTGTGTGAGACAGCTTTTAATTTGATTCTAGATATCTATGTGGTTCTCTGTGGGATGACCTTGTTTGATGAAGTTAGTGCTCCTGAAGTACTTACACATTAATACACACATTCCCCTGGTTACCTGCCCTTTACCAGTAACCAGAGTTGCAAACATTCAGGAGTCACGAGCGCCCCTGATTAACTGCCTGGACTTTATAATGACTGGGAGTTACAAATAGGCACACATAGCCTTAGTAAGATGTGAAAAGCCTTGGTCAGAACACACTGTTCTACCCTCCTGGCAGGAGAGGTTAATACACCCTCTCCTGACTGTGACTGTCTCCAGGGGACTGCCAACTGTCATAAAACATATTCATCACAGCCGGTCTCTTTATTAGATATTTATATCTCCTTGTTATTTGTGTTTGTCTAAGGGTGTGAGCACTTATTTGTTTATGACTCCGTTTGTCTCTGTATGTGTGTGTCCATGTGTGTTTAGGCGGACTGTCCCAAGGCAGAGTGCTTTGAGTCTCTCTCAGCGATGGAGCTGGCTGAGCAGATCACTCTGCTGGATCACATCGTCTTCAGAGGCATTCCTTATGAGTCAGTCTTCTCATAACACTGTCACACTGTGTTCTGCATTGGGCCAAACAAAACTAAATCACCTTTATGATTTATTATGAGACCAGTTAATCACCACAGTTTCCCCCTGTAGTTCCATGGAAAAGCGAGGAGGAAAACTGGAGGCAGTTAAAAGTTCAGAAATAAGTTCAAAGCCTTTTTGTATCCCCATCTAATTGCTTTTTGTTGTGTTTACAGACTCATCCAATTCTTCAGTTTGTTAAATGACCAATTAATTAAAGCTGGAAGCTAACTTTTAAATAGTTCTAACTAGAAACAAAGCTTTTCTGTCATTTCTCAAACCTTTTTATTTTGATTGGATTTAAACTTTCATCCAACAATAATGTTCTAAAAACCTAGTTCAGTTCTTCACAACAGAAATCTTTTTTACTCATGGTGCCTACTTAATCATCTCGTGTGTGTGATAACTGTGGACTCATCACATGTGTCTGTCCTCCCTCTCTAAGAGAGTTCCTGGGCCAGGGCTGGATGAAGGTTGATAAGACAGAAAGGACGCCATACATCATGAAAACTAGTCAGCACTTCAATGATGTAAGCTCTTTCAATGTTTTTAAGCACCTTTTCTTCCTCGACACTTCTGTAAATATCCAGCAAATCCTTATGTATTTTGTTTTGTTTTCCTTTTGAAGATGAGTAACCTGGTGGCGTCACAGATTATGACCCATACCGATGTGGGCTCGAGGGCAAACTCCATAGAGAAGTGGGTTGCTGTGGCTGACATCTGTCGCTGTCTCAACAACTACAACGGAGTACTGGAGATCACATCCGCACTCAATCGCAGTGCCATCTTCCGTTTGAAGAAGACCTGGGCTAAAGTCAGCAAACAGGTGGAATAATTAATTATTATTGATGCTAATCAATACTCTGTAGATAAAACTCGAAATCCTAATGTAATGTAATATAACACAAGTTGTCAGTAAGTATTATGCTGTATAAAAATTTGTATTCAGAGAAAGACAAGGCAAAGAGACATTTCCTGTAATGTTTAGTATGTGCTTAATCCTGATGAACACTAAATCGATTAAAGCCATAATCATCCAATCATCAGATTGTCTGTCTCTCTACTAAGCTATGCTGCCTTTCCAGGTTTATTATAATCATCTTTTATTAAAAGAAAGTGAATCTTGGTTTTAATTTAACTGTCTTTTTTGTCCCGTGTTGTTAATAATAATCTTTTTAAATGATTTTAAAGGAATATTTGTGGTTTTGTCCAGACTAAAGCCCTGATGGACAAACTGCAGAAGACTGTGTCCTCTGAGGGAAGGTTCAAAAATCTGAGGGAGACCCTGAAAAAGTAAGACTTTCAAATTATATCATTACGCACACCACAAATAAGAAAAAAAAAAGTGCTATTTATTGAATTTATTACGCACGCTCTTCATTCACACTTGACACTTTCTTCCTCCAGCTGCAACCCTCCATGTGTGCCATATCTGGGAATGTATCTCACAGACCTGGCCTTTATTGAGGAAGGAACACCCAATTTTACTGAGGAGGGTCTTGTTAACTTCTCCAAAATGAGGATGGTAGGCAGATGCTAACACACTGCACAAAGGGGGTCATCTACACATGTACACTGTACTCAACTTAAATTCTACATTTCTTTAGATTTCCCACATCATCAGAGAGATCCGACAGTTCCAGCAGACACCCTACCGAATAGAGCATCAAGCCAAGGTACTTTTCTGTCCAACACATTGACACAGCTGTAAATATAGGTTACTAGTCTGACTAAGGTATCTCTCCTCCCTTTTATGTTTTGTGTCCAGGTGACCCAGTACCTTCTGGATAAGACTTTGATCATGGATGAAGACACACTCTATGATCTGTCTCTGAAGATTGAGCCCAGGCTTCCTGCCTGAGATACAGCTGTTTGTGGCCAGTGGGAGCCTGCCATACCTGGACCCCAAAGGGCAACATGCCCACGTAATCTCATCAATCAAGAGGAAGTTTTGAGAGAACGACATGGAAATGGAAATAACAGAGATAAAGACTGCAGTGAAAGGTAGCTTGAGAGTTTTACAAGAGATGGAGGGAGCGTGAGACAGGCTAAGAATTTCTAAGGTGTCCGACTGATTGTCTTCAAGAAGAACAAGAGGAAAATGTTTTGGTTGCATTGCGTGAGGGTTTTGAGGAAATAATATGTCTCTGTGTGTGCTCAGCATTCCTCTGTCGAGAGTGTGGTGCACATAACATCACAGTCCCTCAGACAGCCTGGGAGTGCAGGAAGGGCTGAGAGCATGGAGTGAATGGATGAAATACAGTGGACATTACAGAGATGTAGCATATACAGATAGTGTGACAGAGAGATGTCTGAGCTCGTGTCTCTGTGCTGTTGTCTGTGTTCTGTTGCTTGTGCATTTCTGTGCCATGTCCTGGTGCAAGAGCCCCAAAAAATACTTTATATCATGATGGTCAATGCCTAAAACTTGCATGATTTCAGCTTGGGATGTAACTGTCTAAATCATGGCCTTCAAACTTCAGCTTAGCATGCTTCACTCTTCACCAGGGTGACCCTCTAAGCCACTATGCATCCTCAGTGGGCTAGGAACAGCGAAAAACGCCTTCGAGCCTTCAAATGTAAATGTGGAAAGACACAAAAATGAATCCATGAAGATCATTTAAAAAAGCTGATATATTTTGATTTTTCCACCGATTAATTCTGTATTTGTCTTTAGTTGGTCCTTACCTAAAGACTTCCCATGAGAATGAGGAGCTCTTTTTAAAAAAATGTCCACATGAATGATAGAAAAATGAAAAACTTTATCAGTGCCTTCCACTAGCGTAGGTCAATTTCCCCCAAAATTGCCAATTTACATGCATAACGTTTTTATATAAATCCTGCTTAGCATCTTAACATTTCCTTAAAAGATTGGACGGTAGTTTTACTCATTTAGCTTCTTTAATTTTCTTCAGAAAATAGGTCATGTAGACTAAACAGTAGCATGTTAGTGCAAACACAGTAACGTCATTGCAGCATCTAATTGTCAGCGAATATCTCCCTCTAGTGTTAACATTGTTATAACCTCTACTGACCCAAAGCTTTTTGCAGAGTTTGTGTGCAGTTTGATTTTTTTGGCTTTTACAAATTGTCAGATTCTGATGTGTATAGTCCCAGTGTGTAACTCTTGGATGTCGACTGGGACAGTTTTTGCACTCTCTGAGATGTAGCTTTGCTTGAGTGACAGTATGATCGTTATTTAACATGCTATTTATTTCATCAGATACTGTATTTATCTTATTTTTGTATATAGTAACTCCACACATATCATATGATTGATAAAGAAATACTTTGAATTATTATGCTGTGAATATAGATTTTATTGTTTTTGGGTTTTTTTGTCTCTCTTGCTTTTTATGTTGAATTCTAGTTTTGCATCCCAGGCTCTTGTACTGCAAGAAATCTGTTTAACTTTATTCTGGAAAAAAATCCTTTGAAGTTTAAAAAAATGTAGCATTTGAATAATCAGAATTTGTTTTCTGTATTGCTGATATGATGAACATAGTTGTCCTGCATGCACACAACAGCTGCATGTTGTGCATGTCTGACCGGACGCTCCCTGTATGTTCTCTCCCTGCTTCTCTATATCAACATTGTCTCTGTAGCTGTCAGGACGCTCTGCTAAAAGGCATAGAAACAATATTTTCTCTATCAAATCTGGCACGTTTGTCTCTTAGGGTACCTCACAAAATCAAGCATAATCTTGAGGCTATGTCACCTGCAAAACAGCCTGTTATGCAGTAGCAGTGTGGGAAGTGATGCAGGCCTAAGTGAAAACAGAGAACTTTCCTCATAAAATTGTAATCTTGTTCCGGATTGATTAGGGGAAGTGTTTTCAGGCTTTGCATTTGGAAAAACTTGTCCTTTGCACTGCATGTGTAATACTGAGTGTTTGTTCACATACAGGTTTGTGAATGCAGGATGCTATGTTTGTATTGTAATATTATTTTCGTGTATTTGTTTGCATTTTTCACTTGTAGGTGCAGGGGAAATAAATTCAACATGCCTTATGTGTTTGTGTCTTTCCTTGCACTGTGCTGTAATTTTAGGGACATTAAGTTACTTAAGCTTCTGCATCCTCTGGCAAGAGCTGCCCTTAATTTGAACTCCTATGCCATTTTTTCAAGATACTGTAGGGCTTCAGCAATCTCTGCTGCATCAACAAATTTCAGTTAAATTATCGGACCAGTATGGGAACTGCAACAGTTTGGGGGACAAAGGAAGAATTACCTTGGTATTTTTTTGTTATTAATGCAGAGGGAACCACCCATCAGGCGACAGTATACAACAGCAGTAAAACAGCATGCATATAGACAGACAACATCTAGAGATACTTCATACAGCGAATAACTAGAGATATTTGCAATGTTGAAAGCCTATTCTTGTTTTAATGTTTAGGGAGACAACATATGTTCACAAACAGTCAAGGGCTGAAAGCAATTGGAATAACAACTTCCATTTTAACTCATATTAAGACTATTTTTCAGGCTGCATTGCATCTGTTGACGATGAGTATTCCACATTTGGGCTAATGCTTTGGAAAGACAACCACAAGTATGCATATTTAAACAAAGGTACAGTAGAAGATGATACACTCCTGCCTATAAAGTCAGTTGTTTCTGTATCCTTCATGAAACAGTTCCTCAACCAGAGAGATGATGTCACATTCAAGTGTACAGGGAAAAAATTTGTCTTTCCTCCAAAGAGCACCAGGGTGGTCAAGCCATGTACCAAAACCAGGAATATGATAATATTCATTACATACAGGCTACACAAAGCAAACATGTTGGATGCATAGACAAAGGACAATTAGTTGTTTGTTTTTCACTGAATCACAAAGCACCCATAACTGTTTTAGAAACCTCTGTCTTGAGGCTCTGGCTCTGACTAATATAAAGAGCTTCACACCTATTGTCATGTAATAACCCCAAACAGGATGACCAATCTGCCATCCTGTGGTCATAAATGGTATTGCCTGTTTTTGCACCAGTAAAGGCATGAGCTGCGTGCAACGTGTGATCTAGACTGCTCCTTGTTTACTACTACTATCTGAGCTACTGCTGATTTGGTTATTTAAGAGATGGATTAAAAGATGTTACAATTTCATGGGTGGGTATTCAGTCTGAATAAAAATGAACAATGTTAAACTACAGAGCACTGAAGGGCTGTTGGACAGTAAACAGTAATGTTGGGGTTACGAAAAAGGGAGAAAGATGGTGAGAGAGACCAGACTGAGTCAAAAGGAGTGACAGATAAAATGGTATGGTGTGAATCACAAGTTGAGCAACTGTTGGCAAGATGATACAGAGGAAATGTTGTTGAGGATATGTGTCAAGTTGTAAGTGTGATCTGCTGCCAGTTTTAAGTACTGATAAATCAACTGAAGGGTGGCAGTTATATGTTGTAAGCATTTGTCTCTCAGTAGGAGTTTAGTAGCAGGTCAACCAACATGGCTGCTGTTTCTGAGGGACAGATGGATGACAGCTAGTTGAAGTTTACCACAACAATGTGAATGTGTCATCTTGGCCCTTTCAAGTCAAAGACAGCAACTCATAGCCTTACTGAAAAAATGCATTGGATATAGAAAATTAGAGGGTAAGTTTATTTTAGAGACACAATTCATAGATGGTCTGAAAAGTTTAATAAAAAATATCCCTTTACAGTATAAACATTAGGTGACCCTCTCCATGTTTGTATAGCACTGTGCCTCCTTGGGAAACTTTGCAGCTGCAGCTGGACTTTACACTGAGTGATATAAAACTACAATAAAAACACATTGTGAACTACAGGAACATTTTAAGGAGGTGGATATATTTTGAGCAGGGTTGATATTCCTGTAGACAGATAAGTTGACCCTGACCCACCTTTTCATCAGCTTAAATAGGCCTATTACCCATGGAGCATACAATAGACTTTGTTTTACAACTGATGAGGGAACAGTTAAACAGAGTCATGCATGTTTTTAGGTGCCTTATTTTTGAGATACAATACTGATGTAAAACTTTTGTATGACAGCCTAAATATAACATCATAATAATAATAATAATAATAATAATAATAATAATAATAATAATAATAATAATAATAACATTGCACCTTTTGACTGCCTCAAAGGTGCAACAATTCAGTTCAAGTTCAGGATACCATCATTTTTGTCCAAGCAAGTTTCATTTGATTGTTTTTTAAAATGACTCTTTTGAACCACAATTCAGAATGTTTGATTTTCATCAGTTTTCAGAACATTTTTATTTATTGTTACTTTTCTCAGTCTCAAGTTATTTCAGGGACCATAGTGTTTTTCTGTCTTATATGTAAGTTTACCAACAATTTTGTCCACATCTGTATATATTTATATATATATGTGTGTCTACACATCTGGAGGGTACACAAGACTGATTAGCATACAGTAATATCTCAACACTGAAAGTATATTTCTATTTTATGCTACTTTACTTTAGAAGAATATTGCACTATTAACTTCACATTACTTCACACATTTATTCAAGAGCTATTTTCAAATTAAGACTTTACAGACAAAACACATGGCTTATGTTTATGTTTGTAAAATGTGATCCATTGTTACAGGTTAGTAAATAAAAATTTGCTCCACATTGACCAACAACAACATCAAAGTACTGCTTACATGTTAATAATAATATAATAATAATAGTAATATATACCAGTAATATAATGGTATCAAAAATTTTATGAGTACTTTTGATGCGTTGAGTACATTTTGCTGCTTTTGCATGCATACTTTTACTTAAGTGAAACAGATAAAACTGACTGCTCATCCCAGTTATGTTATTAATGTGTGACAGAATGGTCGGTCTTTCACGTGCAAAGAAGAGCACATGAAACAAAATGACAAAAGTTGTGATGCATGTGTGTATGTGTGTGTGTAAGGGAGAGAGCTAGAGAGAGCGTGTACAGTATGTGTATGATTGTATGTGTGAAGAGGCAGACAGACATGCTGACTGACAGTAGAAAGAGGATTTTCTGTCTGTTGCCCGGTGAGAGGCTAATCCTGAGCCAGTGTCCCCATCTCTCTCTCTCTCTCTCTCTCTCTCTCTCTCTCACTGATCCCAGCTCTGTTCTTCAGTCTGCTCTCACTCTGCAGATCGAGCCTCTCTGGACTGAGCTGTAGGGAACACACAGGCCCTTCGCTGCCTCCACTCTTCAGACAAACCTCAGGTGAGTGATGATCTTTCTCCTCCCCGTCTCTCAGCTCTTGGTCTTCGTCCTTATGCATGCACACTTCCCCCGGAGAAGTACAGTGGCTGTTAGCAGTTGTTTGACTTTAAAACATTACTCACTTGTGTTTTTGATCAAACCACTTTCTTTTATTAAAAAGTGAAATATTCTGAAAGAAGACAATGTATTTATATATCGCTGTGAGAGCTAATTAGAATTCAATACATGCTGAATGTTGTTAATAATCTATAACAGAAATGAATATTTGGTTTACATGAATGCAAACCTCAGTAGACTTCAATCTTTTCATCAGCTGTCTCATCTTTTTGTATTTCCACTTGTTCCATGGGTTAACATTTACACACTGTACAGACTACACAGCAGCCTCTTGCATTAGGGCCTCTTAATCTCCCTGATATTAACAGTGACCAGCCACCTGTCAAAAACTGGTGTCCTTAATTTGTTCCTTTATCAAAGCTCTAGCAATGTCTCCTTCGCCTGAGAATGTTATCTTACACTCAAATTGATTACAAAACTATCCCCAAACAAAATTCACTTTGTAGCAGTGGTGGAAAGTAAGAAATATTAACTTCAGTGTTGGACTTAAGTACAAATTTGAGGTATTTTACTTGAGTAAAAAATGTAAATGATTTAAGGATTCTTCACTCCTGCTTTGGAGTATATCTTTCTCCATTTCAGGAAAGGTCAAAGGGTACAGGCGCCTCTCCTCATTATGCTCTGTCTTCCTTTAATCTTCTAGTCTGTGGGAATCTCTCTAATCCCACCTTTTCCACTCTCTGTCTGTTAAGTGGCCTCTTACCCTTTAACCGCTCCCCCTGACCTTAAATATCCACAGTTTTGCCAGAGCTCCTATCAAACTCAGTGTATTATTTTCTCTCTAGCTCACCTTTTCAAGTATTTTTTTGACTCATCCTCACCACCTGCACGCTCTGCTCAGATGACTGGCCCAGGATGTCGGAAAGGATCATGTATTTGTTACTTAAGCATTTGATGGCTAGAGCTAAACTTACTTAACCTCACTTACTGCTACTATCAATACTGTGTGTGTGTGTGTGTGTGTGTGTGTGTGTGTGTGTGTGTGTGTGTGTGTGTGTGTGTGTGTGTGTGTGTGTGTGTGCACGCATGTGTGTTTGAAAGGCTTTGACCCATATCTTAGGACAGATGAAGAATTTGCATTTGCATTATGGGTAATGTGCAAGAAATGTCAGCATCTCATAGAAGTGCAGTAAAATGAATTTATAATGCAGTTTATAATCATCAATACATCTATTTTCCATTTTGTACTTTTAATGCTAAAATAACAGAGAAAAGATATGGTCAGTTCTGATATTTGATTGACATTATCTGACTGACAGGTGTATTGTGTTAACATAGCGGTGTCTCCCTCAGTATCAATCATGGATCACCTGATCACCTGAGCTGGTGGCTCCCCCAGAGTGACCAATCAGAAGGCTTCTGTCTGCTTCCCGAATAATCTCATCACATAGACTGCAGACGGAGCTGTTACTTAAGCATTTGCCAGGTGTTGACTTTAATGAAAAACAGTGGGAAAAGTATTGATAGTATATATCTTCACAAACTTTATTACTTCAAGACTTAAATTCTGTCTTTGATGTGTTTCCTTCTGTGTATACTGTGGTCCCAGAGCAACAAAAACAAAAAGTTAAATGTATCTATTAAAGTGCTGCAGCATTGCCAATAGTCATTTAAACACAAAAGCAATTTCTCTAAACATGTTTTTATCACTGCAATCCAAAAAAAGTAAACGCTTAAGTTACCATAATCCCTCCATTTGTATATTCATACACTTACACAATTATATATGCTTACCACTGTGAGATTTCTGAAGACAGAAAAAGAGTCATGTTAGAACAAATACTCTGCTTGGATACCTTTTCAACAATCTGACAAATCTGACTAATAGTGACACCTTCTACTGGAAGACTGGGAATTGTAATTAGACATTTGGGTCTAAACATTTTGGCTAAGTTAATAACACACATTTGAAGTTGATCACCTTTGCCCTCTGACCTTTCGCCAGGTATTAACCAGATCAGGTAGCCATGGCAAACTCTTTCACCCGTATGATGTCTGGCCGTAACACAGCAGTGATGTTGGCCAGCATAGGAGCTGGCACACTGGCAACGGGATACCTCCTCAGTGATAGCACTGCTGCAGCTGAGAGGAAGAGGCTCTATCCACCCAGGTACGTGTGTATTCATATACTTCAGTCCTTCTGCTGAAGGAGGTTTCCAAACCTACTATAAATAAACATGTATAATAATAATAATAATAATAATAATAATAATAATAATAATAATAATAATAAATCATTTTACTTTAAATAATTAATTGACAAAATAACATTTAAAAAAAAAATCTTTAGAACTATATTATGTACAATATATGCATTTGGAAAACTGCAGACATCCATGCTTATATTCCGATATTACTGAATCACCATTGAAGCAAACTAAATGTTTATTAAAAAAAAAAAAAATTGTTTTGGATGGGTTACAGACCACTACACTACGAAAACACTACTAGTAAAAAGTATTTGTGGATAACTATCTACACTACAGTGCAGATTTCCCTGACCTGAGGAAGCACAACAACTGCATGGCAGCAGCACTGACCCCAACCATTTATGCACGCCTGAGGGATAAGACAACCCCTAACAACTGGACAGTTGACCAATGCATCCAGACTGGGGTAGACAACCCTGGACACCCCTTCATCAAGACTGTGGGCATGGTAGCTGGAGATGAGGAGAGCTACGAGGTTGGAGTTCATGTTTGCAGTGAGCTGTTGTGTCTTACATCCTAAAACTGGAAAAACTGAGAGTTTGATTTTCCCATCAGATGTTTGCTGAGCTGTTTGACCCTGTGATCAAGGATAGACACAATGGCTATGACCCTCGCACAATGAAGCACCCCACTGACCTGGATGCATCCAAGGTTGCACCTGCATTTTGTCTTCACTTCTCTGTCCTCTGCATCACATGGTCTTGTCCATCCATCAATTCCTGTTTCCGCTTATACATGCAATGACCTCATGCTTTCTCCTCCTCAGATCACCTCAGGAGTGTTTGATGAGCGCTATGTGTTGTCGTCTCGTGTCCGTACGGGTCGTAGCATCCGTGGACTGAGTCTTCCCCCTGCGTGTACACGCTCTGAGCGCCGGGAAGTGGAGCGTGTAGTTGTGACAGCCCTGTCTGGCCTGAAGGGAGACCTGGCTGGCCGCTACTACAGCCTGGGAGAAATGTCTGACAGAGAGCAACAACAGCTTATTGATGTAAGTACAGATTCACACAGACTCAAAGACAAGGTTTATCTTTTGTTCCTTTTGTTTTGATGACCTTTGCCATTTTTGTCCTCCCCAATTCCTCTGTCCCTTTACTGGCCAATCAGGAGCACTTCCTGTTTGATAAACCTGTGTCACCTCTGCTCACGGCAGCTGGGATGGCCAGAGATTGGCCTGATGCTCGTGGGATCTGGTAAGACTAGGAGAAACTCAGTGTAGACAACAAATACTGCTGATTTTTTTGTAGCTTAGAGAACCTGCAAAAACTGTTGTCATAGTTTACCCAGAGTGCCCAGAAACAGGGTTTATGAAGAGATATGTCTCAGGTTTGCTGAAGAATAATGTGCATGCTCCATACTTTCTTTTTAGTAGAATAGTTCAGTATAGAACAGTAGAATGAGATTACAATGTTTTTCTGTAAAATTATGTAAGAACAGATTATGTGGAAACCACTGTGGCCACATTCCTGCAAGGCTTAAAATAACTAAAAAAGCTGCAACGACAAGCAGATTCAGACTCACTGTACTGCTAGAACATATTTTCAGTGGTTTCACAATATATGGAAATTCTATTTTTCTTACACATTTAGTGCTTAATACATCACTGGTTGTATCCTGAAACTTGCACTTGCAGCTCCTCCAGACCCCCTGACCAAACTAATAGATTACCGTCTCCTGTTTGAATGCCTTAATTATCCCTGTCACTTTTTTAAAACAGTTGTTCTGCACTGATCTCATTTGACTTCTCCTCTGTAAATTCAAAATGTCTTTTCTCATGCCACTATCTCCAAAACTCTAACTACAGGATAATTTCCTTTCTTATAAAATGTTGCTCCGACCCCCACCTTACCACCTGTGCATTCATAGCCCATGAACAGCCTGACACTGGGGGCATTTACTCTGCTGAACAGGGTTGAAAAATAGTTTTTCCTCTCAATTAAGAACAGTTGTTATCAGCAGATGTACACATTACCATATTACCATTTTCATCAGAACCTAGCTTTGAATTGGAGTGATATTCTGGCCTCTTGATTGTCTCAGGCACAACAATGAGAAGAACTTTCTAATCTGGATCAATGAGGAGGACCATACAAGGATTATATCCATGGAAAAAGGAGGAAACATGAAGAGAGTGTTTGAAAGGTTCTGCAGAGGTCTTAAGCAAGTATGTCGCTATCTCTTCTTGCGCCATCATGGTCCACTGTGGACCTCAGTCATTCTACCACAAATGAAATAGATTAATATTAATATTTAGAGATAAAACTAAGCTAAGAAGAAAATAGCAGAATGAACACATCAGAAATCAAGAAACAAAGCTCCTAAAATTGTTCTTGTACTAGCACTACAAGCTGTTGGAAATATCATTAATATCTGTAAAAATAAAAATAATCTTTTATTGTAACTTTTAGGTGGAGCATCTAATTCAAGAGAGAGGTTGGGAGTTCATGTGGAATGAACGTCTGGGCTACATCCTCACCTGCCCCTCTAACCTTGGCACCGGGCTCAGGGCTGGTGTGCATATTCGCCTGCCCCTCCTCAGCAGGGTAATGCAGGAAATACACTGTTAGTAGATGACAGTACACATAAGGACACATACCCCTTCTGTATTTAAGTTCTCATGTCTGAAAATGGTTTAATGTGGGGGATGTTTATAATCTAGGACCCTCGCTTCAAAAAGATCCTGGAAAACCTGAGGCTACAGAAGAGAGGCACAGGAGGTGTTGACACGGCTGCCACTGGAGACACCTTTGACATCTCTAACCTCGACCGCCTGGGCAAGTCAGAGGTAAAAACTTATAGGGGAAGCCAACAGCCGAAGTAAAAGTAGAAATGAGCAACAGCCAAAGAGCGACAGAGTCAGTCAGAGGAAGGCAGACATCTCGACAGGTGTGGGCTGTGAATAACTGTACCCCTGCTGTTCTTTAATCTGTAATCCAGGCAGGGATGTGCAGGTTGAGGTTAAAAGACTTCTGTCTCCTGAGCTGAGCCTTTGATGCTGCACTTCCTCACAGGCTGTGATGAAGACCTCCAACAGGCACTACCAATCAAACGCTGCTAAAGGTCATAGACGGTTATGGTCAGCGCCACAGCTGTGGTTAGATTCAACCAGTCATACCAGAGCAGAGAAAGTCCTGCCTGAAAGGCTAAACTCAAAAGTGTTTAAACTTGCCAGTGCCTCAAGACGCCAGCAGGTGATGGAAAGGCGGGGGTTGAGTGGGGTGGGGGTGGAAGATTCATGTGTACTAGTCAGTAACATACTCCACACAGCACAGAATCGCAGACAGCTTCGACCACAAATGGTCTTCCTCAGGTGTCACTTTTCATATTCAGTCATGAAAATTGACATAATGTGCAGTATTTTGTAGATATAATTCCAAATGCAAGTGAAGTTAATTTTAAATAAGTTACTTAAGAAAAAGTACAAAAACTGGGTTTAAAAACATACCTACTTTTCTTCCAAACCAAACCAGCTGGTTTTATTCATTTGCACTCTTTCGACCTGAGGGAGGAACTAATCAACTGGAGTCAGCAGGAGTTCACATGAAAATCAAATGAAATCCTGCTTACTCTTGAGCCTCAGAAGCACAGAGTTAGATAATTATCAGGACCATAGTAGATCTGTAATCCGAACCTAACAACTATGTACACATTAATCACGTGATTTTTGACACTATTTACCATGTATCCACAGGTCGAGCTGGTACAACTTGTGATTGATGGCGTAAACTACCTAACTGAATGTGAGAAGAGGCTGGAGAAGGGGCAGGACATCAAGATCCCCTCCCCCATCTCCCCATTCAGGAAGTAAACATCACCTCTGCAGGGAATCCTGGAGTAGAGCAGGCCCTCCAACCGCTGGTCGTTAAACTGTTGGTCTTACAAGATATTCATGGCATTTATAGCACTGTGCTGACTTACATGCACAATAAATGAATTGCATGTTCATGAACTCTAAACACAATAAACTAAATCTTGATGAATTGAGTTGTATTATTTGCAGGTGTTTTACAATATTGGTGATGCTACAGCCTCTGTGGTGGCAAGCAAAACATAACCTGAAACTTACAACATGAAAAACTGAAGTACAGTACTTACAGTAAGTACTTTTGTGAGATACTTTACACCACATTTCCATCCCCAACATTTAAAAGTGAAATACTGTAGTGTTTACTCCACTACTATGTGCCAGCTTTGCTTAATTACTTTTCAGATTAAGAACTTGCATAACAAACATTTTATAATCTTATAGAACACAATTTTAAATATTAAAGCAGTGTTTTTCAACTCTTTTGGCTTGTGGCCCCTTACAAAAAAGCAGTGTCTCCTATAAATGTTTTCTTCTTTCCCACCCCATTAATCATCTCAGGTCCCCCAAAATTAATCTTGTGATCTTTTCCCGACTTCTAGGTTGAGGATCATTTTACTCTAGGACTAAAATACCAAACAGTTTATAAGGTAGGACAAACTAGCTTCAGTCTCAAGAATATCTGTCACAAAGGCAAAACATTATATTAGATTCCAAAGTATTACCTGTCATAAAACCAATAAAGATAAATGAATACAAAACAAGATAATAAAACAGAACTACAGCTAGTTCAAACAGAAAGGAAAGCACAACTTAAGTGCACACTCAGTACAAGACACACTCACACTCAAACTTGATCTCCCACTGCTCTGCTAGTTCCTTCTCTTGCTCAGACAGAGATGTTGTTATCAGGTCATGGACAACTGCCAGACTTAATAAGATAAAGCTATATTGGACAATAATGTCACGACCTTTGCAACTCTATAATTAAGAGCTGAACCCCTGCTTGTCCTGCACTATGACTTACAAAGAAGACTATAGCCTCTGTTTCTGCAGGAAGTAGGTTCGTATTCATCTGATGGTCTGATTATATTTCTTTGTCTAATAACTGTGAAAAAGAATTTTTATAAACCCCTCAATCAATAAAAAAATGGATTGTTGCTCAGCAGCTGGTGGTTAACCTGACATTCAGACCTCACCTGCCTCGCCGTACAAGGCCTTTAATCCAGGGGGAAAAGGCCAAGCTCATTACTGACAGACACCAGACAGGCCAAACAGAGGTGGCTGGTTAACACTACAGCATAGCCAGTTTCATTTTGCTTAGACAAGAAGAGGTGGGGATTTTACTTATAAATAAAGGCATCCTGCCATGAGAAATTAGCGTTTTAATTATTTGGGTGAATGGTCCTTTTAAATCCTGCTGCTCAGAGAGTCTTTTCTCAGTCGCTCTTCCTTTTCTGGCAGCAGCTTAATGACGTAGATCTATTAATGCTATTAGAGATCTACACTAAAGAGCTCAGAAACTGTGTGTATGAGGGTGTGTTAGTAAAGAACTAATGCTGCAATTATTTCAATCTGAATGAAGCTAGGATTATTGTGTTGGACACTAAAATTGGATTTTCTGAGCAAGAATAGTGAATAGCCAGATTGTACTCGACACAGAAACAATAGTAGTGTTTAACTGGGATTTTTTCATCCACTTAAAGTGTATCCCCAAAATATATGCAGCACTTATAGGAAGCCTACAGCAGCCCATTTTTATAGCAATGCAATGATATAATGGCACAATCATTGCAGATTCTTTTGGCTGTATAAACACCGATTAGTTTCACATTGACATCTCATATATGACATCTCATCATATGGCAACTTTATGTAGCTTCAACTCAATTTAAGCAAACTCTTATTGATACTGGAATTCCTTTGAAAGATGGTTTGATGATGAATCGGTGGGACTTTACAATAAATGATCAACATTAAAGAATGGTGGGTGGACACTGTGAACTGCCCAAACATAATTGTTGGGACTTGTTGCACATGTAGAGGCTATAAAACACACAAGGAAGTGCACAAAGTCCATTTTACATTAGAGGTCTGACAAATCTCTTCACTTTTCCGTTCAATCAAAGACTCAACATGAGGCTGTGTGTATCTTTGGCTTTCATCTGTATGATGGTGTCAGCTGGTAAGAGCAGTAAAATTGAGCAATTAGTACAGAAATTAATGTAAAAATTTAATTTTTTTTGTCGGTCTCTGTGAACATTTTGCCATCTCCTTTGCCTGCAGTGTATGGGATAAAGTGTTTCACGTGTTGGAGTGCAAACCCTGGCACCTGCAATCTGGTATGGAGCTGCCCTAAACATTATGACCGCTGTTCCACCAGCACTGGTGAGTTAAATTTAATAATATGTATTCTTTATGATGTGATTTTCATTTTTCCTGACTTGATATTTTCTGTTGCAATTTAGAACAGCCATGGCATGACAATGAAAAGCAGAGTCTGAACTTCTTTAATGGAACGTTTCCATTTTCTTTTTCTGGTGCAGTTGCTGAAAATTTGATCACCAAGGAATGTATGAGAAGTGATATGTGCAACAAAGTTACTTCCATTGGTGTCAGATGCTGTGCTGAAGACCTGTGTAATGGAGCAAAACACACAGGAGTCTTTGTCCCTCTCCTTCTAGTACCTTTAGCCATCGCAACACTTTTCATTTAAGGCTTAATGTCCTCAATTATGGATTCTCGTGTGGTGCTTTGAGTGTTCAAACGTGAATGAAGCATACTGGAAATCAAACAACTTTTAAGGCAGTGCTGTTCTATCTATATGTGGAGCCCTAGAAGGAAGCATTTGAAATCTAAAATCCTGGTGGAATATTGAGAAGGATTTGCTTTTTGCACTGTATATCCTTAATTATTCTGATGGTTACCTGTATACTATAATTTCCTCTTATTTTGTACTCACACATTTATTGACACTGTATATTTGGAAATATCACAATTTGCCAATTTGACTTTATGTAAAACAAAAACTCTGCTGCAACCTTTCCCTTCAGACTGCATATATAGCCAGAGATATGAATAATTTTGCTCCTTAAAAAATCTAAATCTAAAAGCCTACAAAACAAAACCCTACAAATAAAGCGTAAATAAACTACATTCATGCATGAAAAGTGCAGCTAGCTTATTTATATAAGCCATTTTTCAGAGGAAAGACCAACTTTTTTGGAAAAACTAACTGGAAAGAATACTATGGATCATGCTGTGTGTACTTAATAAAATCAGGCAGTAGAGGGCAGTATAGGAGAAATCAAAAGGTGGCACACAAACTGAGTTTGGTGTGATTATCCTACAAACTGCTTGTGTGTGTGCATTGGTTCTTACAGTTTTATGCCTAATATGAGTTCAGAGGATGTGAAACAAATGCATGTACCTACCATAAATCTAATTATTAAAGCAACTGATTTACTTTAACTGCTTATTTTTGGAAATGTGTTACATAAAATATGTTATTACTAAAGAACAACCCAATGGCAGCCAGAGGTCGCAGTTTGATTTACTGGGGTAATTATTTTTGCAATTGTATAATTAATGGACACTTTTCCAAAGTGAAGTCATGGCCAAGAAATTAAATTGTTGTTATATGTTTGCTTCGGGGTCAGTTACTCATGTTAACTTGTGAAGTAGATTTGTTTAATGCTCTCCAAAGACGCATCGAAAGTCGCAGAGCTGAGATCCCATATATACACAAGTAATACGTTGAGTTATGGATATGCATGTTTTCATTCATTTATGGAAGCAAATTCTTAATACTTTAATTTTTCTTGCTGTGAAAGAAATTCTCTTTCCATTAGGCATGTAGAATGTATCAATGTACATGTTTGTGTTTTCATATGTTGTTGCTGCAAGTCACTCTAACTTCCATCGTGAGACAAGCTGTCAGGTAAAGGGTTCTCTACATATTAACCCCTGAGAGTTATTTTTGCTTTGCTGAATTATGACATTTGTTCTGTTGTATGCTTGCAAACCCCAGATGCTGCAGAGCACAGCTTTTTTTGTTTTAAAAGCAAATGTCTACTTATGGATGAAGAAACAGCTGAATCTTATTCAAAAATTTAGCTACCATAGAAGCTCATTTTTATCTTTGCTATTTAATTTGTTTACCAAACTAACATCTCCCACCTCACCATATGGAAAGCATGTTGTGCTGGTTGTCATTTCAAGTTTTACCAGAGTGAAAGGCATTTTATAATAGCCCAAAACAAACTATCACAGCAAATATACTGATGGAGAACTGCTCTTTGGGAAAGGAAAGACAAGGGGGGAGAAAGAATAATGAAGTAGAATAGCAGTAACAGATTTATCCATTCACTAACCAGTTCAGTGAGAATAATATCTTAAATAAACATGGTTTCCTCTTTCTGTTGCTTCAGTGTTATTAATACCCCAACAATGTCTCTTTCAATGTCTCATCTCATCCGCAAGGACTTGTGACCCCTTTCGGGGCCACAAGTGACAAACTTGTATCTGGTTTGCACACATCACAGTCCACTATAAATTTATAAATAAATTAGAGAGTATTTAAGACTGCTGTGCCCAGCGCTAGAAATAAATAATCAGACTTTATCCCTTTTGATGGCATCGAAAAGGCATTTCATTCTCTAATGAAGACTGAAAATTGCAACACATCGAGCGAAAAAAGACATCCGCTGGTTAATTGAATCATCTCGGTTGAGCAGTTTTGAGATTAATTCCACGTAAGGAGAAGATCAAAAGCGAGCCAGTAAGAAGGATGTCGAGGGGAATAAGAGCACTGAGGCTTGTGGGATAATCCCATTAAGAGCTGCACATTCATTCAGACTGAGGATCCACAACTATGCATGTACAGTATGTAAAAGATTACGGACCAACAGTCAGTGATGGAGAGGGGTCACAAGCAAACCTGTACACTCACAGTGTTATAACACTGTGGTGTATTATTCTGTGCTCTCAGTATTAAGCCTTTTTAAATTATGATTTTGAGCAACGATCAACCACTAGGAAAGCTATTTCAGAGTTTGTCTCTGGAACAGATTGGATTACAAAAAATAAGAGAAATGCATGCGTCATTGCTTAATACTGATTGCCAAGGACATATTTTAATACATTGGATTACACATACACATTTACATTGTACTTTTACACACATGTATCATTGTAGGGTATATCATGGATGTCGTCTCTGACTACACTGCAAGCATTTGATCTAAAATTATAGGCTTTACAATTTAGTCTTGCTTTAAGGTATATGTTTATATGTGTCTGTGCATGCCTTTTAACATTGCTGTATTAACACTGTGGAAACACTTAAGTGTCTGCTACAGAAAAAAAACTTCATTGGCAAGGTCACCCACTCAACGTCCAAATAAAGGAATGAAATTAGTAATTTTACCGTGCTGTTTAGTAATTATTATAACCATCCTCCATTGATGGAGGGCAGCAAAATCCAGTAATCCAAACACCACAAAGTGTCCACAGCCAAAGTGTTGTCACTATCCTGGCTAAAAGAGCAAGATTTGAATCTCCTGACCAACTTGAGAAGTTCTGCTTCCTCATCAAAACCAACGGTGGTTGCTCAAAGTAACTCATAGGTATGTAAATGTGATACAGTTTTGCTAAAAGATAAATCTTCTGTGTAATAATTAAACATTAAAAACCCAGTACCACACAAGCACATCACGTATTGTATTTAGTGCTGGACTACACTGAAGAATATTCCCACGTTTTCACATCTAAAAAACATGACAATATAGTGGTTATGGGTAAAATGGATGGATTCTGCAGAAGCATACTAGAAAAACAAACACTAAGTGAACATGCAGCTCTAGAATGAAAGGAAGCTCATAAAAACAGAGTGACTCACAAAAGCAGAACATTAAAAATGCGCTTTATCATGCAAGTCATATTTATTTTCAAATTGTCAAGGCAATATAAACAGAAGAGACAGCAGAGATTTAAAAACTCCCAAAGAAAACTGAAACTGATATAAACTAAGAACAACAGAGGGAAGGTTGGAAATGAATGCCCCTGCCAAGAAATATAACGTATCACAGATTTTCTTGACAATTGACCTAAAGGAGAACAATTAAATCCACCATCACCCATGAATTAAAATTATTTATCAAATAAATACACTATAATCAAAGCTAACATAATCATGACACTAAATAAAATGTTTGGCCAAAACAATACAAAATATGTATTGACAGCAATCGTCAAACTGGTGTATTTACAGAGAGATGGATGACTCTGTGATTGTGCGTGTGTGTGATCTCATTCCACAGCGCAGAAGTTATCCAGACTGTTCTCTCGGGTCTTGGGGAGCTCACGCTGTTCCAGTAGTCGGTACTGAAAGGAAACACGGTTGATATAGTTCCCACTGGACACCAGCCTCACCACGGAGTTATCACAACCAATCTTCATCTGGGCTGAGGGGCCAAAGAGAAAAACAGACACTTTACACTGGAGCACATACAGAGGATTCTTGTTTTCTAGCCAGCCCTTCTTTGCCTGCTTACCCAGATTTGGGTTACCCTGTTTCGCCACACTATTTGGCGGTGTGGCTGGTGTGTTCCCATTGCAAGATTGTATCTAATTTGTGTTTGTTTTTATAATGTTAAAATCATGTGAAATCAGGATGTAAACTACAATTTGCATTGCAAATATTTGGCATTTCATCATGTGGGATGTTCTTATTATTTTGAAGAAACTGCTGCATAATATGTTTATTGTTGGAAAGCATATAAACTGTCGTGACCATGAGAGGACCCTGCTGTTGCAACACTGTGGTGATCTCCGTATTGATGTGTGAGATCATGCAGCTGGAATCTAGTTTGAATATTTGTGTCAATATACATGCTGAAACGGTGTATGAAAAACACAGATTTCACAGTTGTTACTGTGAAAATCAGTAACAACTGAAAATGGTGAGCCTAGACATACAGTAGCATAGCATAGTAAGGCATAACACAATATAGCATTGTTAAGTACAGTACAGTCACTGTCCAGTACAAGAAGCCAGATTTCAAAATTTTCACTGTTCTGATGGGAACCTGCTGTTAGAATGAAAATCACAGATTAACACTGGAGGTAAACTGGAGGGGCTCTGACTCACCAAGACCGCTGAGGGAAAAACAGAGGTCAGCTACAGGGAACATCTTAGAGGTGTCCACCCCATTCCCCCCTAGCAGCTCCACATAGTCACCTGACCCCGAACAGCCTGACCACACCTGCCTCTGTAAAAAATGAATAACAAAATATTCTGGTGAAGCAAGCAGGCAACTTGTTAAGTCTGCATGTTAAGTGTCCTGTAACAGGTATACATTGTAGCGTTTGACCACTAGTGGCGCTATGGAGCAATATGTTTTGAACAGCAGGTTTTGCTTGTTTCTTGTGTCTGCTAGCACACACTTCTAGCTATAGGATGTTCAAAAGCAGGTTATAAAGAATTTTTATTTTTACTTATTTTTACTTAATTAGGAAGAAAATGCATTCACCGTGTTTGTCAGGTCTCAATATGTTGGCGAGAAATACTGAAAGTAAACAAAGTTTGTTTATTAGAATAATCCAAAGGGCAGTTTTAAATTCCAGCTTGGTCTGCATACTGTCATTTATTACGTATTATTGGTTAGAGCAATAATTAGAGACACTGCTAAGAGACACACTGATAATCCCTTGTTCAGATAATACTATCCACCCTAAAGCTAAAGGGCCTCAAGTTTCAATCATTGCCCCCTCATATTTTGTATCTGTGCTCTGTTATCATGTGTTTTTCTATAAAATATGATTACATGCAGCTGTATTCGCCAGTAAAACTGTTCATGCAAATCATCTGTGAAACTGATAATGCTTGACTTTGGAGCACTTACAACTTTCCTCAACATTTGAGTCGAAATGTCAGGTTGTTGTGTTTGGCCCAGCAGATTCAGTACTTACAGTTTATCATAATGTCAGCACTCTGGCAGCCAGTGTCAGACCAGCTGCCAACATCTTCAGGAGTCATTTTGTTTTGTTCAGCCTTTTATCAACATGATTTACAGGGTTTAAAAGGTTCTCTTCCATGACTGAAACTTTTAACTACTATGTACTTAATGGCGCTTGTAGTGTTAAGAGAAATTGTAGCAGTGGTAATCAAGATGCTAAATAGGTTTAGTTTTTGTGCAGCTTTTGTGTTTTGTACTATTTGGGAATGTGTTTGTATAGGTAATTAATGCAAACGTGTTAGCAAACAGTTGAGCAACATTGCCATTTATTTGGAGTCGTGTTTCTGGCCACCTGTTGAATACAAGTCAAATATTCACTGTCTTTTAGGTCAGTTTCTGGTCTCTATATCTGGCTCTTTAATTGCTAAATGTTCCACTATGTTCACTAGCTATTCCCTAACAGTGTCTGTCTACTGTTTTGTGCTGCGCAGGTAGTGTACAGAATGGTTTTAGTTTCTTCACAGAAAACAGTTGCCCGCTAACTGTATCTTGGCTGTAGCTTCACATTTAATGGACTGACAGGAAAATGATTTTCATCTCAAATTCTCTGCAAGAAAGCAAATAAGGATAGCTCCAAAAATGCTGAACTATTCCTTTAAGATTAGGAAAATATAGACCAATATTACATCAATAAATGTGCTCTCTATAAAATTGAATTAATCCTACTTTCTGAAAACATTTTAAATGATTAATTAAATAAATTACAGAAACCATTTCCCACTTGCATAATGCTTACCTCACACAAACTGAATCAGTTATAAAAAAATAATTTCTACATAAACCACTGATCTGATGATGATCCTATTTATACTCATGCCTAGTAAGTTAAGATTGGTCAATTGTTTCTCTAACTAATTCAAAACCTCTCCTCCTGCGTGTGTGTGTGTGTGTGTGTGTGCGTGTCTCACCTGTGGGCTGAGCTCATTGCTTATGGCCTGCCCCAGGCTGAGTTCTGTCAGTCGGATCTCCACGGGGTAGATGACGGAGAAGCTGCAGTTCCTGCGCTGATGTGGCATCACCATGGTGAAGCTGCCCTCTGGACTCTGAGACATGATGTTACAGGCTTTACACATAAACACACACACACACACACACACACACACACGCAGGGGGAGAGGTTTTGAATTAACAGCTCCCTATCACCAGAGAAACTCATTACTGACACCTCATGTCACAAATTGGACATAATCAAGGCTGACTGCGGGGAGGGGACACAATTAGGGCTGAGCATGGAAATCCAATTCCAGTTCTGATGACAAAGATAAGAAAATAATGAAATTTGAATTGATAACAGTATGGTACACTAGACAGGCACCAACAGAAGTCGGAACACTTTACTCCTACTGGTATGTTGTTCATTTAGAGACATTTTTGTGGTAAAAAGCCAATTAAAGCTGACGAGAGAATGTGAGAATGAATCAATATTATGGAGTGTTACTTGTTCTGCAAGATCTTAAGACAAGATCAATGATTGTTATCTGCATGTGTATCATTTTTCCAACTGTTACATCTACAAAGGAACTGAGAGAACATGAATAAAAAACGGTTTCTATTTTTGGGAAAACACATTCATGCCCCTCATCACTGCATAACAGCAATTTCAAAACTGACTCTCCCAGAGGGACTGTGCCAAAATCTGGTGAAGTATTTGCTATTTGTTGGCCAAAAAGTGTATACATGTGTCGAGGGACAGTATATCACATTGTTGTGTGTATAGAGTTGTGAAAGCTGTTTTATGGCCAGTTTAACCCAATTGGAGCCACCTTGGGACACAACAGAGGCTTGAGATCAGATAAAATGAAAGGCCAGTACTGCAGACAGCTGCAGTTAATGGTGAATACATGTATAAAATCTGTTTCCCTATAGATAATTCATTCAAACTCCCTGCTTTGTGTCTTTCTTTGTTTGTCTTTGTCTTACAGCAGGCTGTGATTGTTATGTTGCTTGACACAATGTTAACGCCATGTTTGTCAAGCAGCTGGAAAACAGGTGCATCCTTTTCCTTCAGTCTCTACCTGTCGCTCTTGGCCCTGATTAATGCTTGACCAAGTGCAAATGATCAGGAAGAACACACATGCATGCACACAAGTCGGTAGTCTAGCTCTCATTTTAAAACACACATATCAATGTAAAAACCAAAACCAAATCTCATTTAGATGCAAGGCCTTGGTCCTTGGTTACATTTATTTCTTATTAATTTGTTTGTTTGTTTACTTTTCTTTATATGGATGCTGTTTTTGTATTTTTGCCTTTAGATTTTTTTCAGCAGGACTTACGGAAGGGGTTGTGTAGCTTTTTGACAGCGAGGGTGAAGCCGCTGTCAGGGCTGTGAATGCGGAAGAAAATCATGGCGACGTTCTGAGAGGAGCGGCTGGTGGCTCCTGGTGCTGGGGACGAGCAGTAGTCTGTGTAGCGCTGGTGTAGAGGGAGCTGGTGGTCCTGCCTGCTGGGGAATTTCTCTCCCTTCAGAACCCAGCCGTCAAACATCTGTAGGACGAATATGCATGAAATGGAGTAAATATAAGCTACGGCAGGTTTTAATAAAAAATTTTAATATAAACCAAAACTGAAGATGACAGTTTCCTCAACATATTTCTCAAATTAGCTGAGGGAAAGCATAACTAAAGTGTTTAGCATGTAGAGGCAAAAAAGGACCCTTGTAGATTATAAAGAAAATAGAGCTGTTTATGACATTAACGCAATTTCTCAGATTTGTCGGGAGACAGGTAAAAAAAATGAGATGAAAAAATATCATTAGTGGGACATTAACTTTTTACACAGTAGGATGTGAACATGATTAACATTGAGCTGTTGGAGAAGGTGTTACATTTTTACATTGCATAAGTTTGTGGTTGCCTTAACTTGAAATATAAAAACTGAGCATCAGTTATTGATGTATAATGAATGAGTTGATCAATATGTCAGTTGCCCCACACTCCTTGTGTTTCCTAACTTGTTATAACTGTGCACTTCTTTGAATAACAAATGTTACAAATAAAATTTAAATGTTAGCTAATTAAGATTAACATAAGGCAACATGACTCGACTTTATTTCAGGTGTCTCTTCTAAGGCTATTTGTCCAATACAGTATAATAGAGCTTCTGTCCTGCTGTGTTGTGAATCATATTTAATTGCAACTATGATCTAACATCAGTTTTGTTCTCTAAATCTATTCTGCGAATCTCATTTATTGTGTGTTCAAAAATAATTAGGTGTGCTGTTGGATTGTGTTGAGCGTCTTTCTCCTACTGAAACGGACTGATCTATGCAGGTCACAAAAGACTGTTACTGGTTTCCAGACAACAGCTCGACTCAGCCTGTAAACCCAGTTGGTATTATAAACTTAACCTGCCTTTCTCTCTGCCATGCCTTTCACCACTTTAGCCCACATGGATGGAGACTGAAATGTAACTGGCAGGCTTGGCTTCAGAACTAAAGCCTTCTCTTCCCACACTTGCTCTGGGTAATGTGACCAATGCAGAGAAGAACTAGTGTGGTGTTTGGCTCTTAAACGCAGCCGTAACCCTGCTTGGCATCATATTAGTCAAACTGAAGAAGACTGAATAGAATTCAGGATTGAAGGCTGAACTTCATGTCTTCCGCTCGCAAAGGGGTTGGTCGGATGTGTGGGCGTTATTTTTGGGTAGAGGAGGCAAACCTTGATGAAGTCCCCAGCGTTGCAGTCGATACTGACGTCAGTAAGCTCCAGACTGATGACTTCACTGGGCTCAGCGATGACGAAAGCAGCACAGGCCAGCTGTGGCTGAGACGCCACAAAGGTGAAATAGCCATCAGTGGCCAGCATGTCCAAACATCCTACAAGCCGCACACAAACACTTCATATTCATCATGAGGGAGGAGGGATTCACAAAACACTGTGACTCGGCTTTTGACCGCAAGGATTTAGTGTGATCACTCAAAGTGTGATGATAATCAGTTTATGGTCACACAACAGGTCTTTCAGTGTTCATAATTCACAAGTGTTGACTAGAGAGTTGTTTTATCCTGCTCATACAGTAGAGCTGATGAGGCTCTGGGGAGTTTGTTTGAAGTGGACTTCATTAAACAGTCACATTGTGTTTGTGTACAACATTTCTAACACTTTTCTGTGTGCACTTTAAAATACCAAATGGACGTCCTGTAGTTAAAGCAGTTAGTGTTGTTGTTCATTGTTGCTTTATATATAGGCCTATTTATATACTTCACTACTTAAATGTACAAAATAATTTGTTCAGTTTTCTTAAACTTGTTTTCACCGGTTTGTGTGTTTCTATCTTCATGAAGATTGTTCTCGGAAATGTGTAAGTGCATTAAGAGCGACTTCATACCGACCTAAGTCCTTGTGTATGTACACATGTTAAAAAATGCTGGTTCTGATCAAGATATAACTGACTCATTGATCGATAGAGTATAGTGCAATGAACATCTCTTCACTGAAGGTTTCAAATTCAACGCTTAACACACTTTTAATTATGTAAAGGGTTTACTTGCTGTTTGCCAAGCCGGTAAACAAGGTTAAGCTAATCAGCTGCTGAATAAAACCGTTATTTACTGCAGCACTTACTGAGAGGTCGGCGGAAAACAAAATCCTCTGATTCTCTTTTCTGGTCCAAATTGAGCAGAGAATATAATCCATCTGAAGCTTCGTTGTCCTGAATAAAAACATTATGGAAACAGACGTCACATTTTAGGTTCCAGTTGTACTCGCAGAAACTTTAGAGACATTACTTTAACCTACCTGACTTAAACTTAAGCGACGTCGAATTACGGATTAACGACCAAAACTCTTACCTCAATGTAGCGACTGAGCCCCATCCTTGATGAGAGGGAGATCAGAAGGAGGAACAGCTGTGTGCGCAGACCCACCGACATGCTGAAGTGCGTCGCTCGGTAAAGTGTTTCACGAAGCAGAGGCGAAAATAACGGCGCAGCCTGAGAGGTGGCAGCTTTTATAGCAGCACAGACAGACAGGCAGGCCTACATCAGAGGGTCACTGAAACACACTGAGTCGTACTGACTTACGGTCATTTTAATCATGTGCGAAAATCTGTCATTCACACCACTTAAGTATGCCTGGCTGTGTAGGAACAGATGATAGCTGCGTATAAATGTATTAAAAGAAATTAAAAGTCACAATATAAACATGCCATATTTCTTAAATTGGTGCACAACATACACTTGCTTGGTTCGTATTTTACACTGTGTGATAGTTAAACATTAACATTAAGAATCCTTAGCAAAAAAGCAATTATTATTTTTAGAAAGTGCTTTTGAATATTTGGTCAGATGAAAATGTACCTTATAGGCTAATTTGCACGTTCTATGCAGTTTGCCTGATGAGTAAACATTCTGTAATGAAATGATAAATAGGCTATGCATACAGGCAGGTGTGTCTTTTATTTCATATGTGAAATCAAATTGTGCTGTCATAAAGTTAAAACATCAATTTCATATGTGCTTAGTAAGGAAATGCTTCTGTTGAACAAGGACACACATGCAAATATTATACTTTGCAATGTACCCAACAGTTTCTGGCTTGATCAGCTATTCAAAACAAAACAGCCCGGCTGTGGTTTGTACAGTGAGGAAAATAAGTATTTGAACACCCTGCTATTTTGCAAGTTCTCCCACTTAGAAATCATGGAGGGGTCTAAAATTGTCATCGTAGGTGTGTGAGAGACATAATCTAAAAAAAAATCCAGAAATCACAATATATGATTTTTTTACTATTTATTTGTATGATACAGCTGCAAATAAGTATTTGAACACCTGTCTATCAGCTAGAATTCTGACCCTCAACGACCTGTTAGTCTGCCTTCAAAATGTCCACCTCCACTCCATTTATTATCCTAAATTAGATGCACCTGTTTGAGATCGTTCGCTGCATAAAGACACCTGTCCACCCCATACAATCAGTAAGAATCCAACTACTAACATGGCCAAGACCAAAGAGCTGTCCAAAGACACTAGAGACAAAATTGTACACCTCCACAAGGCTGGAAAGGGCTATGGGGAAATTGCCAAGGAGCTTGGTGAAAAAAGGTCCACTGTTGGAGCAATCATTAGAAAATGGAAGAAGCTAAACATGACTGTCAGTCTCCCTCGGACTGGGGCTCCATGCAAGATCTCACCTCGTGGGGTCTCAATGATCCTAAGAAAGGTGAGAAATCAGCCCAGAACTACACGGGAGGAGCTGGTCAATGACCTGAAAAGAGCTGGGACCACCGTTTCCAAGGTTACTGTTGGTAATACACTAAGACGTCATGGTTTGAAATCATGCATGGCACGGAAGGTTCCCCTGCTTAAACCAGCACATGTCAAGGCCCATCTTAAGTTTGCCAATGACCATTTGGATGATCCAGAGGAGTCATGGGAGAAAGTCATGTGGTCAGATGAGACCAAAATAGAACTTTTTGGTCATAATTCCACTAACCGTGTTTGGAGGAAGAAGAATGATGAGTACCATCCCAAGAACACCATCCCTACTGTGAAGCATGGGGGTGGTAGCATCATGCTTTGGGGGTGTTTTTCTGCACATGGGACAGGGCTATTGCACTGTATTAAGGAGAGGATGACTGGGGCCATGTATTGCGAGATTTTGGGGAACAACCTCCTTCCCTCAGTTACAGCATTGAAGATGGGTCGAGGCTGGGTCTTCCAACATGACAATGACCCGAAGCACACAGCCAGGATAACCAGGGAGTGGCTCTGTAAGAAGCATATCAAGGTTCTGGCGTGGCCTAGCCAGTCTCCAGACCTAAACCCAGTAGAGAATCTTTGGAGGGAGCTCAAACTCCGTGTTTCTCAGCGACAGCCCAGAAACCTGACTGATCTAGAGAAGATCTGTGTGGAGGAGTGGGCCAAAATCCCTCCTGCAGTGTGTGGAAACCTGGTGAAAAACTACAGTAATCGTTTGACCTCTGTAATTGCAAACAAAGGCTACTGTACCAAATATTAACATTGATTTTCTCAGGTGTTCAAATACTTATTTGCAGCTGTATCATACAAATAAATAGTTAAAAAATCATATATTGTGATTTCTAGATTTTTTTTTTAGATTATGTCTCTCACAGTGGACATGCACCTACTTATTTTCCTCACTGTATATGGGAAGACAGTGAGGGATCCTGACACAGTGGTGGTCTAAAGGTTAGAGAAGCAGGCTTGAGACTGGAAGAGTGCTGCTTCAATCATCAGTGAAGTACAGATCTAAGGTCTTAACGCAAAACTTTGCCCCAGAGCAAATGTTGACTGGGGAGGAAACTTTTTCTGATAGCGCTATAGTGCTGAACAAAATCATCTAATTAAATCATTGTTAATTTCAAGTGTAGCGTATGTCATACCACTCGACAGGGATTACCTGGAAAGGGTGACTACAATCTGTCTCTAATGATTCAAATGGAGTTGCCAGATGTACCTTATTTTGCCTGACTTGAACAGTTCAATTTCCCAACTTCTGATTCACGGTGCTGGTTATTGGCATGGACAGGAGAGACATGTAAGGGAACTGGGGATACATATTTTTAAAGAACCTTCTCCATCTCCCTGTCAATAATAGAGAAATCGTAGGAAAGTTTTTGTGATTTTTCTTTCTAAAGCAAGAGTGGAGAGTAGATCAGATACTAGGTCGATACTATGGCATAGTACAGGATTTCCATCTTTATATTCAGTACGGATAATGCATACTCTAATCAGTTAGTGGTGACATAAGTTTTGTGAAAGTCAAAAACACAAAGACAATCAAACCAGAGGATAACTGCTATATCATTTAAGCAAATGACATTAGCAGTTCCTTTTCATTTGATGAAACACGGGTCTTCAAATTATTTTGGAAGTCACATGTTGTATTCCCACCCACCCAGTGTGCTACACTTATAAACAAGAGTGACTTGAAACTTGACTTGGACGCTAGCTCAAAGACTTGTGAGCATCTCTGCTTTGTATGACTTTATACCACTTCTGCAGTACAGCACAACTGGATGTAGCCAGAGACTGGTTGGTGTATATATCATTCCTTGCATGTTCAGTTAATCCTTTACTATATACATATATATGTGTGTGTGTGTGTGTGTGTGTGTGTGTATGGGTGCGTGTGTGTGTACAATAATACTCCCCCTGCGTGTTTTTCAGACAAGGCAAAGGATGGAAATGTTGCTGTATTCAAAAGCACAGTCTAGATGGCATCTTTTGCTCTTTTGCACAACACAATGAACACAGAGGAACAGAATGTAGCCATAGTAAAAGAGAAAGCGAGAAAGAGTCAGAGAGAGAGAGAGAGGCTGTGATGTAATTTGGTATAGTGACATAGCAAACTCATATAGATGAGACTAATTGTGAGTGTCCATGCTGCCATTGTGAAAGGTCAAAGTCAGATGTGGCTGAGTGTAGGAGATGATGATCCTGTCAGCGTTCATAATAGAACGGCCCACACTTTCTCTCATTCATCTGAAATGAAAAGACTCTGTGTCAAACTCTGGAACACAATTATCTTAAGCTAATGATAGCTGACGTTTTCTCGTAGTGCTGAAGGTCTGTGATGCTGCACAGGACTACAAACAAAAAACAAAACAATAATGAACTTAATGAATAACATTTGGTCTAACAGCCCCTCAGCCTGTACAATACTGATGACCTATTCAAGGTGTATTACTTTCATTTAAAAGCAAGTGGTCAGTGTTAATAATTAGTTGTCCTTGTGTTGTGAAGATGTCTGAACTTATTAGCCAGGGTTTCGCTGCTAATGTGTGCTTGGCTAATGTGAATGACAGCCGAGGGAAAAGAAAATGTTAGCAAAATGTTAGTGTGCTACAAGTGTTTGTCTCTTGGCGATTTCACACAAATGCTGCGATGTGTGTGATGCGGCGCTGTGGTACATAATGTAATAGTTTAATTTATTAAATGAATCGATAGATTTTAATGAACAAGTAACCCCACAGTCTCATTATACTGCTCCAAATGATGAACAGATATATCAATTCACATTATGCTGGTCTATTCACATGCCAGTTCATCGTCTAATCTAATACAATCATATCTAACTGCTCTTCCCCATATTACCACCCAACAGACCCCCACCCCACCCTCTCACTGAAAATCCTGAATGAATGAATGAATGAATGAATGAATGAATTAACATGTTTTGCTGTCCAACAAAGAACTTTGTGCTCTTTGCTGTCTGCATTGTGAACATAAATCAGGATACGAAAAGCAATAATGGCCAGATTAGATCAACGAGCAGATACAAGAAGTAAACATGACAGCATACACAAATGTCCGGCTAATATGTGGCATACAAACACACACCGACAAACACGTACATGTTAAATCAACGTTTGGCAAATGTCCCTGCTCTGATGTTGGTGAAAATGTTAACATGACATTCAGTTTAAAATGAAATTAATTAAGAAAGCTCCATGACTTCGCTATTAAAATAAGTCCAATTGGATGAGGCAGCTGTCCCCGTCTCAACAAGATAAAAGTCTACAACACCATCTAGTGGCAAATGGAGGAACAGGTTTGATTATCTGAGGTTTATTACAGTAAGACATGCATGAATTAAAATTCACAATTTTTCTTAGAAATGCAACCCAGTTCTGCTCATCAGAATTTTCTTAAAGATAGAAGCAACTCAGAAAATGTTACAGACTGCCCACCATGACTGTGGCCAGATGTGTTAGTCACCCCTCTCCATGTGGCTAAAGTTAAATCACAAAGATGTTGACTCCAGACATTAGTGTCTTAACCCTGCCTTGGGAGCTCAGCATGCAACCTCCTTCTGCGCACCTGCTTCCTGGCAAAGATAGCACATACAGCGAAGTATCTGGCTTTGTGGTTGATTGTGTGTTGACTCCCTTCCACACACCCATGCGCACACTCTTCTTGTGTGGATCTGTCCGTCAACACAGCGGTCCAGCTCGGGCCTCCTTACTGCCTGACTGACCCATTCATCTCCTGTGGGGTCCATAATGAGCTGACCCTCCCCGTTTGGACCAACCTGACAGAGAGAGATTACTTTAAAGGCTGCATAGATTTTCTCCCTTGTCCCCTCCTCCCCATTCCTCTCCTATGAAAGTGGTTAATTCAAAGTGCATTAACGAGGAGCGATGGATAACACACACTTCTTTTAATTACCTTCCAACGAGTTCTTCAGGGGAGGCCTGGTGACTCCCATTTTATGCTGGCCTGTTTGCTTGGCTTGATTCTGTTCACCATTAAGAATATATTGATATTGTTCAAAATGTTTGTTGATTATGCTGAGGCATAATAATTATTATGTTTGAATATAACATTTGCTTTTGAGAGTAGCATAAAGGGAACTTCATCTCATTATGCAACTAATAACAACTAAATCTGCCTTGTACCTTGTTTTGTGCATACTGGAAAGAGCCACTGGAACATCTTGTGAAGAGCTTTTTGTTGTCTTTGGCCTGGCATAGCAATAAACACATTTACAAATTGCGCAGTGATGATTGATGTTGCATGCAGATGGTGAGAATAATTCTACATAATAGTATAATTACAGAGTGCACTGTGGAATAATTGTTCTGGAGCAGCAAGGGACCTCTTTTCCCCAATCAGACAGAGTGCAGTGGCTCAGAATGTAACTAAAAGGCTGAGGGAGTAAAATCATTGCTTAAAAGATAAACTTCAATCTTTCTTTGGTTGATTGTTGAGGAAATAGTTTATGTAAAGTCAAAAGTTATCTGATTATATTTAAATTTGTATACTCTTTTTTAATTGACCCAACTACAGCCTATAATAATGTGTGTTGTACTCAAAGCTTACTCATTACTAACTCATTTAAGCCTGATCATAAACCCTGACCCCATCTCCAAGCTTGGCCTGGTGGAAAAACACAAGACAAAAATGAATTGAAAGGAAGCTTCTGAGCATCCTCTCTTGTAAGATGACTAGTTCTTTCAAACAGTCTTTTCATATCAGAGTGACTTGTTTGTTTGTTTTTTTCGTCATGCACAGGTTAGTCTCTGGCATGAGAGAAAACAAATGAGAGATGATTTCAAGAACAAACCTGCTTCAGTGTTGTGTCAAATGGGGAATCTGTGGGGTTAATGATTTAAGGACCGCTTCCTATCTTTATGGAACACAATTTTATTCTGTAGGCCACTCTTTTATTTATACAAAGTCTCAGGAGGCTCCTTTCAGCTGATGTCTTGGAAATCATTCTTTCAGTTGCATGCAGCAACCACCTCCAGTTACCGTTAAAAAAACAACTGTTCATCAAGTGCCTGTCGTAGCTCCAGTCTGATACTTTAATCCATGCATGTCATTGACTTTGTGAAACACCTGTTGGCTGACGTTGACTACAGTGTCCAGTGTAACCAGGCTTTCATAATATCAGGACTCAGGTTTTGGTGCGAGAAGAGCCAGGAGACCACTGGAGCTTTTGGAATAAAGAAGGATGGGTGCACCTGTGCCAAAAGAAAGATAAACACCGCAAAGAGTCCAAGGGCCTTCTACATTTGTTAGGCCTCTCTCGTAAGAGGGACCACAAAAGACAAGGATAGGTCGAATTCAATGGATTTTTCAGCATTGCCCTTTTTTCAAAAGTCTTCCTCTTTAAGTACAAATTATCTAAATCTTGGCCAATTGCAATTAGTTTGCCCTGGGCCTGGATGGAAGTTTATTACGCCAAACTCCACATCCTTGTAAAGGAGCTAGGAATGTCCTATTTTATTGGCAAAATCTGCATCCTTTTTCTCAGTTCTGATTGATCTTGTACATCCAATTTGAATATATAAACTATATGTCGTCCCCTAAACATACAGTTTGAAGTTCCCTGGTTGAGGTTCCCGCAAACTCTGAAACATGTCTGCTCAGGGCAGGTGGGTGGGCTTTTGACACTCAGTAAATGTGTTCCTTCATCATTCAGCCTCCACTGTGGTCTGGCCTCGTCTTCACCAGCCTAATAAACATTGATTAGTTCACATAATCAATGCACTCAATGACAATGATTCAGTGCACTGCATAAATGTATCGACTGCAATCAGCTATAAACAGCAGCCCTCTTTTTCATGCATTTTCTGTGTTTTATTAGCTGTGTTTCACTGGAACAATAATTGTACAGCTCTCTGTAGAGTTAACAGACATATTTCATTAAGTGATACGAGATAAGATCAAATCTATTGACCATCTGTCTACATTTAAAAAAAACCCTGTATGAATGAATAAAAAATATTTTTGCACAGTATTGTGATCCTCTCAACAGCCACCAGAAGGTGGCAATGTTTAGCTGCTGTTGGCATAAAAGTACTGACAGCCCTTTGTTGCTTTCTTATCCCTAAGAGTTTCACACTAAATTACATTTTATGTATCTTAGCAGAGGTGAGTGAACTAAATAAAATACTGACTTTTCTATTCTTACAATTCAATTAAAATCAGGGGATTCAAATCAGAAAATGAAGTAGAACAACTGACGGATATTGTAACCACAGAACTACAATAAATTGTAATACAAAACTTGTTTAGCCACCTGCTTTCAAGTTTAACATTTAAAAACACATCTAGCCTATCAGTCTGGGTGAGAAGAGTTTTTGGGGAATTCCATAACCTGCTCATACAAAACACCATCTAAGGTCTAAAAGCCGTGTGATATATCACCTTTCACTTAACAGTTGAATTTGAAAGAAAAATTGAAGTAGGAAAATCCCAACATGAAGCATGTAACTTTGCAATTCCTGGTTTTGGTGGCCATGCATGACCAGGTCATGTAATGAATGTTGATAAAGAAGAAAAGCCTGTTTAATCAGGACGGATCACTGTGTAGAGGTGGAGAATGTCAGAGAGAGCAGGCACAGCTGCTTAGTGAGAAATCCAATATTGACTGTCGGGATAAATGTCCTGCATATTCTCTCATGTGTCCCAGGGGCTGTGGTATTATGCCTCTCACGTTAGCACTCCTAATTGGATTAAAAATGGCTTGTTATTGGGAGAAAAATGACTGAGAAAACTATCATGATTATTGCCTCTCAACAATGTTGGCTCGCAGAGCTGAAGTGGTGAAGTGATTGTCATGGCTTTGGAATATGTCAAAATTGGGCAATGCAGTATGTTTTGAAGCAAATAGTTGCTTTGATTGATTGATTGTGTTTCTGAAATTAAACTGATCAAGACATAAAGCAGTTACATTCAGTGCCTCTTTCATTGTCTTATTCTGGTTCTATGAAGCAAGAAATGTCCCATCAAAGTCTGGCATTTATTCACAACATTTTATACTTTTCAAGTTGTTACTAGATGATGTGTGTGTGTGTGTGTGTGTGTGTGTGTGTGTGTGTGTGTGTGTGTGTGTGTGTGTGCGTGTGATTTTTTTACTGTTTGCATGCACGCATGACTGTGAATGCATGCGTAAACAGAAATGGAACAGACAAATCCATCAGACGTCTGCTGGGTTTTGGTTTGTGTCCCACCAGGAGCACCCATTAACAGAAAATAAATGCTGGATGCCATAAAGCTGACAGTGTCTCATTCATACTGACAATCTGGCTAAATTACACATAAAAGCACTGATAACATCATCATTAAATATTGATTTTAAGGATAGTTGAAACGAAAAACATCCACACACACTCTGCAGATGAGGGAATTTGGATGAGAGTCAAAGCAGATGGAGCAGAGTGTTTTTTAAAAAGGCAGCTGCAGTGGCTTCTTGTGAGAAAAATGTGGACGGAGCAGAGGTGGAGGAAGTAAAGGAGAGAGTAAGAAAGGAGGAGAGAGGTAAAGGGTTGGGGGTGTTGAAGGAGATTTAAGGCTGAGGCTCAGAGCAGATGTTAGTGTTGATGATGATGGATGCAGGTTGTTGAGATGCAGAGTTGTTATGATGAGAGGCACTCGCAGCCTCCTCACAGCACACTTTCCCCCCCCAGATGTCACTGTGTGTGCGTAAGAGTGTGTGTGTGTGTGTGTGTGTGTGTATGTGTGTGTTTGTGTGTGTGTGTGTGTGTGTTACACAGCAGAGGAGAGGATGCTGAAATGAGCAAGCCACATGCCCAGGTTAAGACTAAATCTACTTTATCTATCTTGGTTTTTTATGAAGGTGTAGATTGAAAATTCTGTAATGCAAAAAATCTCCTCCCCCCCTTTCCAAACTAAGATCATCTACAAGTAATCACAACGATAAACCGAAGAACAGAATGAGATGCAACAAAGGAGAGTTTAGATACTGATTGGCACAGATGAGGCTAATGAACAACTGTCTTTTACACTCTTGGCGCACCACTGTGAAAGGCAACTTCCTCTAAAGGCCTAAATTGGCTTAATTTGAAGATTTTTCACCTTTATCTCACACTAGAGAGACGTTGCATTTCCTTGCATTAAACCACGTATCACTGGGCTACCACATACATCCTTGCAATAATCCAAATTCACCAAACACCACACACATTTGCTGTGCACACAGGGCAGGTGGTGTGTGCGTGTGTGAATGGGACATGTTGAGTGGTAACCTGCTCTACACTCTAGCCAGATAAAAGGTGCAGGACAGAAACACGTCGGTAATTGATTGCTAATTAGTTCTTTTGCTGTCGTCCATTGTGTCCTGACAGAGCTTTGCCCTGGGCTGTCTATTCACCCACACACTCCCTGGCCTTGCAGTATGGAAATAAGCATAGCCAGTCTATAATGAGACACACTGAAGTAACCTCAGCGGGCAACAGAAGCTGCTTCACGAAGCCTGTTATTGAACTCTTGGATGCAAATACAGAAGACTTGACAGTGCAAATGGTGGATTTTTTACATTAACTTCACAGGCGTTATCCGACAGAAAAGTATGGATGAGTGTTAGTCTTATTCCATGATTAATGATTAGGTGATGCATTACCCCTTGTAAATGCCCAGCTCTAGCGCCCCACAGGCTGCATTCTACAGTACGTGTTGCAGCAGACTATGTGCCATTTCCACTGACTTGCTATACCCACATCTCTCTCCCTCTCTCATCAGTGCATGAGAAATTAGCTAATGAGGAATGGGTCGCACATTTCCACAAACTCATTAACCCGCGAGCGAGTGAGACTAATTGCAGCGTTTGGGTAATGTGATTCCACATCTGTTACTGCAGCCCAGGACACAGTCAGCACAGGGCTGGATCTAGTGGGCTGAGCCACACATAGAGCTAGATTTACCAGAACAACACACACTCAGGCTGACGCCGCTGCAGCTCCAGCCTGGATGGGTGGAGACGCAGTCAGTACGGTTGTGGTTATAACATTTGATCAACTGTTGTGATGCAGTGCCTTGTAATTACATGCCTCTGCAGGGTAGGTGGGCCACCTGCATTCATTCTGAAAAAAAAAAGATAGACTGCTACTCGGCCAGAGATGGGATGGGTAGCGTAGATGTAAGACAAATAAGCAATGACTTCATGTTAGTGACCATCATTAGGCAAACAGTCATTCCATTAAGAAAAAATAGCAATATTTAGTTTTTTCTCTGTTTTCCAAAACATGGCCATTTATTTTTATATTGAATGCCAGATTGTGGCAGTACAAAAAAGGGGTTTAACATCCATTTACATCCCAGATTTACACTGATACTGATAACATTCAATGAGTATAAACAATTGATAGCATTCTGATGACCTGAGTTTTCTCCCCTGTACATTCACAGTGACTTGACTATAAATCTGGCCAAGGTGAGATTAAGGTTTTCCTTCCTCAGTTTGCTGCAATTAGGCTTTCTTCTGTAAAATAATACAATGTGTCCTTGTCATTGTATCAATCTGTTAATGTAATCACAGTGTGATGCTGTTACCCTGCTGCATGGCACACTTGTAAACAGCTTGGAAAACAATGTCAAAATTTTATTATTTTATGACTTGTTGGAAAACTTCAGGCTATTTCATTCAAACTAATTGCGTATAATGGAAACATATTCACACACACACACACACACACACACACACACACACACACACACATACACAAAAACAACGCACAGAGAGGAATAAATTATTTTTTCAGGGTCTTGACTTGGGTTGGTATTTTCAATAATTCAGTAAATTGCTGCAAACAAATTTATGTTAATAGAAAAGGTGGGAACCAACTGTTTAATATGGGAAAAGTAATATTTTGTTAATTATGATTAATCCTTTGTTTAACCCCCCTGCATTGTTACAGAAACTCCAATTATAAGTTTACAGGCAGTGGGACTGCTTATGGTAATGCCATATCTCATCAATTACCATCCCGTGACCGTAAATTGGCCTCAGCGCTGACAACGAGATGAGGTTAACACGCTGATTAATTTGAGCTGCTGTGATTTCAGGCTCAGGTTGACACTTATAATCTTTGACACAGACAGTGAGGTCCGCTCACTTTCATAATGGAAAAAATGTATTTACTTCTTTCGGGCTGCGTTTGAGTTTTGAGACATTACACCTCACATCAGGATAATTTGAAAGTAAAGTGACGCAAACAAGGTGAGTTTTGCTCATTACAGAACTGATGGGCAAGTAATGACGAATTTTAAATAAATGTCAAATGATCAAAAGGCTAAACTGATTAACTGTATTTTTTTGGTTATGACATGCATGTAACAACAAAGTTAACAATACAAGCTAGGCATAATAATAAATCAGTAGTAATGAAAACACATCAGTTTAACAACTTGGTGGGTGACAGTGTGTCAGTTCAAATTCATAAAGGTCTCCAAGGATTGAGTTTATCCATTTCTTTAAAAACATATAATTTATATTTTTACCATATTTCAAATTAAAGATATTGTTGCCAATTCAGAAACAATATATATGCAAAAAGTCTAAATGTTTTATGCATTTCTTTTAACTTTCCCCCCATTATTACCCAAGATCAAGATATTTTATAATTTACCTAACTGATATTTTACTTATTGCTTGTTGGGTTTGTGCTAATGTTTGGGCTGCATAAGACGACTGATGTAAGCAAATGAACACGTTATTGACAATGTATTGTAGGGCAGAAAGCGGCGCAATTTTGAGTATTAGGCACAAGGTCATTATAGATTTGCCTAATGTTTATTCTTGTAATTGAAGTTTCAAAGTATTATTGAAATGGGGAGCCTGGTTGTGGGTCTACGTAAACGTCTCTCAATGTTCCCCTTCGAGGGGAACTCGAACTGCGTCGGTGACGACACTATGGGAACGCCTTTAGGCGAGGCAGGGCTGAATGTGAATGAAATCACTCCAATCCTATTGGCTTAGGGAGAACGGTAGCATGTGACGGCGTAACCGTGGGCGTATATAAGCACGCCGGCACATAGATACGTTAGCTTTTTTCTATTCAGCAGGCACTTTGGCGAATGTTGTTACTGAAAGCTCCCACATCCGAGAAGAAATGGCTTGTAATACTCACCTGGAAGTCGCAGCATGTCCTCTGAGTCGAACCAGTTCCGCAGATGTGTGCATTCCTGCAGAAGGCTTCTCACGGTAGGAGATTCTCACGAACTGTGTGTTGTTTGACTAGGTCTGCCGCACGCTACAGCAGCTCTCGAGGGAGCTGGCTGTGGTCATTGCACGGCCTATCTCATGTGGGTACTGAGGTCCCGCATGGCACTCTTCTCAGAGGACGGCAGGATACGCTCTCCCCGTGGCTTAGAGCCCCGCGGTTGCCGAGGCAGACCGACAGCTTCGGTCATGGGGATTGTAGCAGGACCTGCTGAAGGATCTTGAGACGGCTGATGCCCTTTCTCTGCCTTCATCTGCTGATTCCGACTCTCATTTCCGTTCGGCTTTCCCGTTCGGCGAGACAAATGCACTCTAAGCTCTGAGGAGTTAGATGTGTTTAAGCGTCATGGCGGAGGAGAATGACTTCGGGTGTCGGGCCGGCGTCATCAGAAGAGCGCCGCGACGACTATGATAAGCTGCTGGAAGTGGTGACGCGGACTGTGGCTCAGCTCATCCCTGATTGGCCACAGGCTGTGAGGAAGCTTAATGCCGGTACACTGTAAAAATTATCAGTGTAGTAAATGGATGATTGCTTCCTGAGGAACCACTTCGCCATCCCCATGCTGTCTTTTCCAGACTGAAATGCATAATGAGTTATGTAAATCTTGGGATAACATTCTCCGCCTAGCTACCCCAGCTGCTGGAGGACAGCGGCGGCGGGATCAAGGACGCGACTGCGGGAGAAACGATGCCGCGGGTAGAGGACGTTCGGGGACTAGCGCTGTTCCCGCCGCTGAGGCGCTCGGGACACGCTAGCCTTCACCATTCTGCTGGCCCTGAGGGGCGGCAGTCAGCCAGAAGGTCGGCTCCCAGGCTGCAGTTCATCGGCGGCTTTTTCCTGGCAGCCGCTTCAGGAGACTGTCCGAGATCGTCTAGGAATACCGGCTACCAGCCCGAGGGGTTGGTTCCGCCCGGCGATGTCACAGAAGCGTGACGGAGCATGATGGCCGACCTAGGTCCCCTCCGTCATGGCAGCGGGTGACATTATCCCGCCGTTTACGTTCGGGACGCACCTGCCACCATTGAGTCCACACTATACTGCCTGCCCGAGGGTCTGCAGTCAGGTGGCATCAGACTCACTCACCGTGGATCTTCGGTGGCTCTCCCCTGCCGTTCTGGCGCTTCAGGGGTCCACCAAGGAATCACACAAGATACCGACCACTAGCCCGAGGGGCTGGTTCCGTTAGCGAGACTTGCAAGCAGAGTGTGGTTTCTCGCGGTCCCCTCGAGCAGCTTGGGACGCGGCGGCAGCTCCTGCGCACCCTCCCGCAGGGGCCAAGCAGGAGGTCCTGACTCTGTGTTTCAGCCCGGAGGCCGACTGAGGTCCCCTCCAGAGTGGCCACTAAGCGCAGTTTCCCGCCGCCAAAGCGCTCGGGGCGTGCTAACCACCACCGAACCTTCGCCATTCGGCTGGCCCGAGTGGCTGTCGACCAAAGGTTTTGACTCCCAGACTCGCGGGTCCTCGGGGTTCCTTTCCTGCCAGTTTGCTTCAGGAGACCTTCCGAGACCAGCACGAGGCCCGGCCACCAACCCGAGGGTTGGTCCCGCTAGCTGAGCATGTCAGACATATCTCCGGGGTCCCACGCATCGTCATCGAGGGATACGGACTGCAGTTCGGGTCCGCCTCCCCAGGTTCAATGGGATGGTCCAGACCGAGGTTCAGCCGGAACAACGTTCGGTGCTGGGACAGGAAATGCGTGCGCTACTGGAGGAAGGGGCTGTGGAGATTGTTCCCCGCTGGAAAGCGTGTCGGGTTTTACAGCCGTTACTTCATCGTCCCCAGAAAGGGCGGAGGCCTGTGCCTGATCCTGGATCTGCGGGTCCTGAACCGATCTCTGAGGAGATACAGGTTCAAGATGCTCACCATCCCCGCCATCGTGAGTCACATCCGGTCGCGAGGACTGGTTTGTCACCATAGATCTTAAGGATGCGTACTTCCATATCCCCATCCATACATCCCACAGGAAGTTCCCAAGGTTAGCCTTCAGGGGCGTGGCATACCAGTGTCGGGTCCTTCCCTTCGGACTAGCACTCTCTCCTCGCACCTTCACCAAATGCATGGATGCAGCACTAACCCCTGAGACTCCAGAGGCGTCAGAGTGCTCAATTATATCGACGACTGGCTAATCCTGGCGCAGTCTCGGAAGTTGGCGGTTCGGCATCGAGATGTCGTTCTCGCTCATCTTCAACGTTTAGGGTCTGAGGCTCAGCGTGAAGAAAAGTGTGTTGGTGCCCACCAAAGAACTGTGTTACGTAGGGGTGGTATGGGACTCAGGAACAATGCAGGCACAGCTGTCTCCAGCACGTATCCAGTCCATCGTGACCACTGTGAAGAGAGTGAAATTGGACCTTGCCATCACAAGGAAACACTTCCAGAGGATATTGGGCCTCATGGCAGCAGCTTCCAGCGTAATACCTTCTGGTCTACTGCACATGAGGGCCCTGCAGTGATGGCTGAAGACCAAGGGATTCTCCCGAGGGAAATCCGTTCCGCCTGATACGTGTCACGCACAGATGTCTTCGTGCACTATCAGTGTGGAAGAAGCCTTGGTTCTTGTCCCAGGGACCCAAGTTAGGGGCATCTTGTCGCCGTGTAATCGTTTCGACAGGCGCTTCCCTCACTGGGTGGGCGCGGTCATGGGAGACCGCTTCGGCGCCGAGGGTCTGGCAGGAGCATCTTTCATCATGGCACATCAACTGCCTCGAGATGCTGGCAGGGTTCGGGCTCTGAGGAGCTTCCTGCCCGAACTCCAGGGTCACCGCGTTCTTGTCAGGTCCGGCAATACAGCAGTGGTGGCCTATCTGAATCACCAGGGGGGTCTGTGTTCACGCCCTCTTTGCAGACTGGCGCACCAGATCCTCCTGTGGTCCCGACGGAAGCTACTGTCCATCAGAGCGATGTTCATTCCGGGACTTCAGAATCAGGGAGCAGACTTGCTGTCGAGACAGGGGCTGAGGCCCGGGGAATGGAGACTCCACCCGGAGGTGGTGGAATCATTGTGCGGAAGGTTCGGGCCCATAGACGTGGATTTGTTTGCGTCTCAAGAGACTACGCACTGTCCTCTATGGTTTCCCTGACACCCCGGTCCCACTAGGGCCGGTCGCCATAATACACTTTCGTGGCGAGGCTACGTCTGTGCGCATTTCCCCAGTTGCTCTGCTCCGGGGATCCTGGAGAGGGTCCGTCAGGGCGGTATTCAACTACTGCTAGTAGCACCGTTCTAGCCGACCCGAGTGTGGTTCTCGGACTTACTGGAGCTCCTGGAAGGTCCACCATGGCAGGTCCCTCTGAGGAGAGACCTGTTGTCCCGGGAAGGGGCGGGTTCTTCACCCTTGCCCGCCCTGTGGCGGCTGTGGGTCTGGCCCTTGAGGGGGCACAGTACCTACAGGTGGGCCTAACGACAGGAGCAGTCGAGACACTCCTTAGCTCCAGGGCCCCATCCACCGCGGAGGATATGCGGCATCAAATGGAAGGTTTTCTCCACATGGTGCAGAGAGGCATGCTGGACCCAGTTACCTGCCCGGTGGTTCAGGTGCTGGAGTTTTGCAGGACCGCTTCTCTGCGGGCCTTTCCCCATCCACCCTCAAGGTGTATGTGGCAGCTATATCGGCTTTCCACACCCTTTGTAGGGATGGGTCCTTGGGAAAGCTCCCGTTGGTCGTCACGATTCCTCCGTGGGACCCGAAGGATGAGACCTGCGACTTCGCCCTAGAGTTCCCACCTGGGACCTGGCAGTGGTGCTTTCGAAGCTCTGGCTGAGGCCCCGCCGAGCCCTTGAGTCGGCTGAGGCCAAGTACCTGACCCTTAAGATGGCCTTTCTCCTCGCTATCACTTCTCTGAGGAGGGTGGGGGACCTCCAGGCTTTATCAGTTGCTCCGCAATGCCTGGAGTTTGCCCGGGGAATAGGAGTGCCATCCTGCACACTTTTCAGGATACATTCCTAAGGTGCAGTCCAGTGTAATGGGTCACGTGGTACTGCAGGCGTTTCATCCTCCACCTCATGTGGCGGCGGAAGATGAGAGACTTCATGTGCTCTGCCCTGTCAGAGCATTGAGTACATATACTCAGAGGTCCTCTCAATGGAGGAAGGCAGACCAATTCGCGGGTATGTTGCGGGTCCCCAAGGCTGGGCTCCCGGCTTCCAAACATCACGATCAGCAATTGGATTGTTCAGACTATCTCCCTGGCTTATCAGGTGCGCAACTTGCCTTCACCTATGGCTGTAAGGGCTCACTCCACGAGAGGCATGGCAGCCTCCACGGCTCTCCTCTCTGGAGCATCTCTGCAGGAGATCTGTGATGCAGCTGGCTGGGCCACTCCTCACACCTTCATCCGGTTTTATAGTCTGGACCTTCCCTCCGCACCCGGCACCAGAGCTCTCTCTCTGAGTTGTGCCCACAGGGTGCCTGCACGCTAGGGCAGGCGGGGAGCTTCGGCGGCATAGTGGGTATCTCGTTCCCATAGTGTGCGTCACCGGCGCAGTTCGAGTTCCCCTCGAAGGGAGCGTCTCGGGTTACGTGGGTAACCCTTGTTCCCCGAAGGGAGCGAGACACTGCGTCGGTTCGCCGCACCTCTCCCGCCTGGAGTGCCTTGCTTCATAGTAAAGAGCTAGCGTATCTATGTGCGGCGTGCTTATATACATGCGGTTACGCCGTCACATGCTACCGTTCTCCCTAAGCCAATAGGATTGGAGTGATTTCATTCACA